>SKCR01021788.1:0-241471 GCA_019454045.1 Zanthoxylum bungeanum
AGATGATCAATGTCAGCAATCATCTACGACACCTTGTGCTTGACAGATGTACCCTCTGACATACACGAGCTAAAGAGCTTCTTATGCAATTTGTACTTCTAAGATCTAAGAATAGATCTATGAAGATCTTTAATTTTATCATCATGGTACAAGGATCTAATCCTTAATTCTGACGACGAAACTAAAATGTCATTGCATTAAGCATAAAGGATTGAGCACTAAATTTATCATCACATGAATCTTCCAAAGATCATGTTCTACTATTTGCTCAACTCCGGGCTTAGGCCCGAGATGTTTCTCTATCAAATAAAGTAACTCCTCAGTTCCCAGGACTATCTTGAGGTATTATTCCCAATTTGAAAATTAAAACTGTTTAATAATATTTTCATCCAGGTTTATGTTTTAAACACTAATCTTTCAGTTATCTTGATTGCTATAGTCAAACTATCCAATCAACGATTTCAGGTACTATTAACTATAATGATTACTATAGTCTAACTATATAATCAACTATAATTTAATTATTTAAATTCAAATATATTGATTACTATAATCCAATTATATAATCAACTATAATTTGAAGTAGTTTGAATACAGTCCAACTGTTTAATTAAAACAACGATTAAATATTAGTCCAACTAATATATTTTTATGTATTGACGAAAAATGAAATGAGCGCGTATTGGCAAGTATCTAAACGAAATTGCAAATTTAATGCTTGCCTCCCACTATTTTTCGGCGAGCCTCTAACCCTCTGTTGAGTACTCGGGAAACCTTGTTTCCTAGTGGGCTAGGATCCCGTTAAATAACACACAACCTTGACTTTGACCAACAAGCTGTATGATATTTAACTAGGTAGATCTCTAAGATCAATTGGATCTCATCCAATTCCTAGATCCAGTAGGTGGACTTCCAAATCCGAAACATATATCTAATATATGCCAATATATCCAATATATTGCCTAACCCTTTTCCTCTGAATCATCTAAGCCTTGGCTTTGGCACAACAAGTTTAATGATTCCAGTTAAGCGGGACCCATTGACCTTGGAAAGCTTCGTAATCGATGTCGATGGGCAAGAAGTGATCTTGACTTTGGCCAACAAATCACAACTTGGACAAAACATGCGATATGGAACAAAGCCTTCATGATTCAAACACATCCGCGATAGAAAAAAGTCTTGACTTTGGCCAACAAACCAGTGCCAATCTTGGATCTTGATAATGAATCATTCAATGGAAAGAAAAATGCTTAATATTTGTTGAGGGTTTTTCGCGTAATTGGCAACCAATTAATTATCTTTGATTAGGTCTCATCATACACCCTTAAACATGCATTCTAAAAGCATAATAAGGCGTGATAAATAAATTAATAATGATATGCGGATGGATATTTAAAACATTTTGTTCCTAGAACAAATCTCTCCATTTCCTCTTCCCGCTAGCACAAATCTTACTTCTACCCAATTACATAACACTTATAAAGAAACCTCATTTACATTGAGGGGAATATGTGAGAAGAGAAATACAAAAAGTCAAGAGGTGATAGACTGGACACGCAGGTCCAATTTAATAAATTCTAAATTTATTACAACAATTTCCAAAATTGCCCTCACCCATCTAATATCCATCCGGAACTAATCATATGAACTTTTATCATTTATATATCCCGGTAATCTAATTACAAATGATAAAAGAGCAATTTCCTTTGTCACATAGTTAATTTGTACAACAACAACATGTTCTGTACAAATAGTGATGCTATGGGTCATAATTGTCCAACAATATGCTTGTATATTCTTTTGAGGATACGATCCTCAGGGGATATACAGACTCTGATTTTTAAACGGATGTCAATTCTAGAAAATCAATACTTGGATCAGTGTTTACCCTAGGTGGTGGGGCAATTGTGTGTAGGAGCATAAAATAATCTTGTATTGCTGACTCCTCCAAAGAGGCTGAGTATGTAGCAGCTTGTGAAGCAGCTAAGGAAGCAATCTAAATCCAGAAATTCTTGGGAGATCTAGAAGTTATTCCAGATATGGATAAACCACTCATACTTTATTACGATAATAGTGGTGTTGTGGCGAACTCCAAATAACCAAGAAGCCACAAGAGAATGAAACATATAGAAAGGAAATATTATCTCTTAGAAAGATAGTGCAGATAGCATTTGCAGAGAATCTGGTTGATTCGTTTACAAAGACCTTGTCGGCTAAAGTGTTTGAAGGTCACATAAAGGATCTAGGATTACGTGACATGTCCCATTTGCTCTAGTGCAAGTGGGAGAATGTTGAGATATATGACCTAGAGCTTCATGTAATATGTTAACAGAGTTATTTGTTTAAAATAAAAGATGTATTATTCATTTATCAATCGTTTTGATTTATATCGCATATTGTTAATTATCTAGTTTACCATTGATTACTTATGTGCCTTCAGGTTTAGTGTATGAGTGTCATACACAAGAGGATTTAAGTATGAAATTAGTGATCTAAAATAGTCAATAGAGAGCAAATAAAACGAGTACTTTGTTTGTGGTTTATCTATACCTAAGGTCCATTATATAATTATATGGCGACCTTGATTTGGGATCGTCCGTGTGGTGACATGAGAATGAAGACACCTTATATGATGTGATCATATAGGAATGGACCCAGATAGAAATGAATTTATTATAATATATGTTAAATAAAGAAATTCATTTCATTATACTAGATGGTCATCTATGGATTGATCTGAATCTTGAGTGTATTGCGAACTCCTACATGGCAGGCTATGCCCTTTGATTTACAAATGTGAGATTGGTGTAGAAATCCCGACTAATAGCTACGTACTTTGGGGATATGGCTTGATGTGTAGCGGATGACGTTTTTACATAGATATGAAGTTCACTTCTTCTTGTGAGAAGTAGATGAGTATCTTACTTAAGGGTTAATTCGGTACTTGAACGATTAGAGCGATCAAGTCTCTCTCTTACGAATAGAAAAATTAATATTCATAATGGTTATGAATAAATCATTCATTAGAGAATCAATGGTACTTAAGGTAAAAATAATTGGAGGGGTATAACAGATATTTTGACCCAGCTATAATTATGAGATACTCGTGAAGGGTCAATCCGTATGTAATGACTATATCGATGGACACCGATGTAGTTCAGCTTATATAATATATCTACAATAACGAGAGTGAAACTTTAGGTTTTTAGTGGAATAACCTAAAGTTAATATTTCAAAATAATTAATTAAAGAGTTTAATTAGTCTCATGGATTATTGGAGCTCGGAACTGTAGGTCCATTTGGTCCCTATGCTATCTCAACATACTGTAACAAATTAAATATAATTAGATGGTCTAATTATAAAATCACATGTATTATTGATGAGATCAATAATTAAAGTCACACTTAATAACTATGTTAAACTAGTTTAACATAAAGTGTTCATTTAATGATCATTTAGTTGAAACATTATTTTGAAATTGATGAATTTTAAAATTTGATTTTAAAACTCATAAATTCAAAAGGAGTTACAATTTGAATTGTAACAAATGGAAGTTAATTTTTTATTTTGTAACTTACCAATGTATTCATGATACATTAAATCAAAAATTAAACTTGGATGTTACAAGAATGCATATGGCCAAATTTTGGTAAGAGTTTTGGGGATGATTTTGTAATTTTAGTTATAAATTAATCTAACATAAACCCTAAATATATAATGAAAAGTTATTTTCTTTTTTGGTGGAATCTCATTTTTCATAACCCTAGCTTCCTAGTTCTTCTTTTCTCTCTCAAGTATTGAAAGAAAAATAAAAGAAAAATTATTGTGTGTGACTTTTAATATCTAAATTATTTAGAGAATATTTTTGTGAGCATAGCCCACTCTAAGTTTTGTTGGTAACGAGTTATAGCACATAAGACCTTTTGGAACTTAACACAAAATCATTTTCTTCTTTTTCTTGTTGTTCTCGACAGTGAGCATAGAAATCTGCTCATTGTCACTCCTTATAGCTTTATTTGGGGCACAGTTTGTGTTGCATTTTAGTCCAGAAAACTTGGGAACACAAATGGGTGTATTGTGGACATTTCAGGGCTAATTCGGAGTGCCAAAACTACCCTGAACTATTGCATAAAAATCAGTGAGTAGCTAACATAAAATAGTGATTTGTGCGCGGGCAAAGGATATTTTCGGTGTGTTAAACAGTACAGTTTTTGGGCTGCTGTTCGGGACTAGAAAAATCATTAAAAAAAAAAATCAAAACAAGTCCAAAGAGACTGGATAGTTTTGGCTAAGAAGAGGCAAATGCGGAAATTTTTTTCAAGGTCGATCTCAGTGCCTAACACGCTTTCGCCGGGCGGGAAATCATTTCCTACAAATCGGTCCCTAAAAAAATACCTTGTAGTATCTATGGCAAGATTGAGATGAATCATGTATTCATTCTTTTTTGCATACCCTTCGAACCTGATGGCGTCGCATATCATGAAATCACTTTCACTCAAGGCGATGGATCACTATATGATGATAACCATCTCTAGTTGGCACGTGTCCTTGGATATTTGTGCGTTCATTTGATTGATCGAACCCTTGGGTGGGGAGACCTAGTCGTGAACAAGTTGTATCATTGGGTATAAAAAAGGTACGTTTGTTGGTCGTACGAACCCTTAGGTGGGGAGACCTAGTTACAAACAAGCCTTCGCCAATGAGAGCGTAAGCCTAACCCGAAAGTGAGCCTATATGTGAGCCCATAGTTATTTTCCCCTAGGAATAAACCTCCTTATTTTTTGTGTTTAGGCCATAACGTTTGAAGCGGATTGACCATCTTACCATGGGATGTAAACTTGTTGGGCCTTTTCAACTAGGACAAGTTTGCATTCCAAGATAATTGGGCCAATTACTTCGAAACATCTGTAGGCTAACTTGTATGAAAACCTTGCTGGGTCTAGAGTATTTAACTATGATTCAAATGTGGCAAAAAAAAGGTACCCCTGGCCTTGGCCCACTTGAACATTCCTAAATATTTCCTGGCCCATCCCAAAAAAACTATGATTATCGAAGTTTCGATTCATCATTTTTAGACAATGGATTGATCCTCATTTTATGCTTAGTCATTTTGTAAATGAACGGCATTTGTCTCTTAATGATGGAGAGGAACCAAAGTAGCCAAGGTTCACCCATTACTGTAGGAGAGAACGAGCTCGCGTACCCTCTTTTATTGTGCAAGCTAAGCCAAACCTAGGGCAGATATTGACTTACCACGTGTGTGGGAGAGAGAAGGTTGGAAGGATGTATGCTGTGTGAACTTACCTTGCATTTCATGCATCTCATGCATACATACATTTATGAATACACCATACTAATACTTTGTGAATAAAACCATCATAGCGACACATTATGTTAGAGATGAAGATAGAATAGTCAAGAAATAATTAACAAATTCGAAGATGACTAGTAGCGACAGCTCCCGTTTAAACCAATTGTAAACCACTGTGAACAAATTAGCGGAATAATTTCAAACCTTGATCAACGCCATGGCCACTCAAACAAAAATCCAAATGACATGGGCTGAGACTAATGAAAAGAACCGTGAAGAGCCTGAAAATAAGACAACTTAAGAGATCCATGTTGTGGATAACGATGAAGAGGACATGCAGAATATGTTGTTGGGAAAATGGTCAAGTCTCAGGCTGAGGCTGAATTGCAAAGGTTGAAGGAACATATGAAGGTTGTGGCTCAGAAAATAAAAAACAAGCATGAGAACCTATTGGATTACAATGCTAAGGCATTAGAAGAACAGCTACCCGTCCAATTTAAGATGACCAAAATGATGAAGTTCAATAGTAGTGGAGACCCAAAAGTACATCTTCAACAATATGTATCTTTGATTAGCGTGACTGAATTGTCCCAATGCAAAGTGCAAAATATGTTTGGTATGTCACTTGAGGGAGCTCATGTGGTATGGTACCATAGTTTAGAAAAGAAAACAAATAATGATTGACGAGCCTTGGCCAAAGAATTTCTAAACCAGGAAAGCTTGGAGAACCCAAAACAAAAGCAAGACGACAGCTTCAAAGAATACTTGGACTGCTGGAGAAGCCAGCTTCTGAAGATGTAAACTACACCATCAGAAAAAAAATAAATAAATATGATTATCAAAGGCACCAAGCCCTCCATTTACAACAAGCTGAGGAGAATGACATCCATGATCTCTGACTTTCAATAGTTGAAGGAGATTGTTATGGACATAGAAGAAGAGGAAGCGGAGAACAAAAAATTATATAGCCAATGACAACACAAGAAAGGCAACGAGGGAAGTCCAGGAAATGGAACATCGAAAGTGAACACCGTCCAAAAGAGACACTTCTTCAACACGGAAAGGCGTTAGACCAAGTACTTGAAGAACTGAAAGGGCATGGTCTTTTGCAGCCATTGGACCCACAATAGAAACCAATAACTAAATACGACAACCCGACCTACTATTGTGCTTTTCACCAGCTCCATGGTCATGAGACTGAAAGATGTGCTCGCCTGAGGCACGAGATTCAAGACTTGATCGACGCAGGTAAGATATCAAATCCTTAGGGATACCGCACCTAGGCATTGCATCTTTCATTTCTTATCATATAATGACTCTTTTCAAACATTCTATGATGAAATAAACTCATTTTTATAAAATTTATCTCACGATAAGAATGAGCTTGTCTAAATTTGGAAATAAGTTTTAACTTTGGAATCACTAGCAGAATACTATCCACAAATGCGTACTAAAATTTACACTTGGAATTGCAATACTTAGAAAGAATTTATACTGGCACAACTTGTAGAAATGGTCAAAGCACTTGACATTCATTTAACTCATTTTCCAAGGTTAAGACTGAGATGACACTAGGTTAAATAGATGACGCAAATGGAAAAAAAATAAAAATGTGAAAAAAGGAAAAAGGAAAAGAAGAAAAAGAAAAGAGAGAAAAAATGTGAATCCCATAAAAACATACTCCGCTGTTTGGATTATTTAGTAATCAGGAGTATCATGAACCCTATGACTATTTTTGCATTAAAAGACAACTCAAATATCGAGTATGCAAAGATAAATTCAGACTCATTCCTGATCACAATTCAATCGCAATAAATTCATACAGTTTTTATGTTTTATATTTTAAGTTTAATTTATGTTTTAGTATCATGGGCTGAATTTTAATGTTAATTTAAAGTCCATGCATGAAACTTAAGTCTTATTTAGCTTAAGATTTAGTTTTATTAGTTCAATTAGAATTTATTTTAAGAATCTTAATTTAAATAGTTTTTCATTATTTAAGTTAACTTAGGATTTTACAATGAACCTATTTAAAGGTGCTTTTAGCTTATAATTTTCGTAGAGAATTTTGAATAAATAATAGCCATTGGCGTTTAATACCTAAGTGTGTGTGCGAGTGGATTTTCTATTGGTTCTCGACTAAACCATTATTAAGACTTATCAAAGATTGGCGATCCCTATGGCATTTATAAAAAACTAGCAAAGTTCTGACAAAAAATAAAGAAGGGTTTTCAAGAACATGTTTCATAGGTCTAACTTGATATTGGAAGGATTTTTTTCTTAAAAAATCATGATTCACGGTTCTTAATGAAATTACCTACAAGCACACAAATAACAAGTACTAGACCCAAGAGGGGGGTGAATTGAGTAATGGCCAAATAATGCGGATGTAACACCCCGGTAATCCCGATGACTACTATATTATAGGTGGTGTAATACATAATATAAATCATGTTCGAGCATGTATGTATTTGTGGAATTACTTTTAAGACATTCGATAAATTCCTCGCCATTCCGATATAGAATTTATTCCAAGATTCAATCTAGACAGCCTATGGTATTTGGATCGTAACTTTCATACGATCTCTGATTTTTATGAATTATATATCATCAGAAATCTAAGACCAAGACCTACAACTTCCGCGTTGGACATTTTTCCAAATCCAAACCAGAAACTGGTAAAAAATGCAGCTAAAAAATTTGGATGAATAGTATCCGAGGACTAATATAGAGAGTTCTCAAAGTTTCTGATTTTCGTTACTATTAAATCATTTTTCAATCAGCCCCTAATATAAGAAGGAACTATTATTCACTCATCTCTCAAAATAGGAAGAATGAAGAAAACATGGAGGATGAGAAGAAAGGAAAGAGGGAAAGAGGAATAGAGAAAGCCATTTTATCACCAAAATTAAAGAAGAATCAATGCAAAACAACCCCCAACAAGCTAAGAAGAGGAATATCAAGCCTAGAAGACTTGAATTGTGAAGGAAATTAAGTGAGTAAGGTAAGAAGAGACTTGATCCAAATTTTAATATTTAGATTTTTTAGGAATGATGATTAATGATTAATGAGTATTATTGGCTTGAGGTTGATGATGTTTAGATAACTATTGTGTTAAGAAATTGATGTTGTGAGGAACCATATACATTGAACTAAATTGGCGTTTATGGAATTGGATATTGTGATGATGATAGAAGGTTAAAATTATGATGATTTGAATATGGGTAGTTGATCTAGCTTGTATGAAGATGAGGGTGTTGGGTTTACTTTGGGATATGTCATGGAAGAGTTGATGCTAGGCCCAAAAATCGGCTTAGCGTCGCGACGCTTAACATCCAGCGTCATGACATGTAAGAATCAGAGGCTCACTGTCTCGGGCCTGATTGTGTGAGAGTCGTGACACTCAACATTTGACGTCGCAACGTGTAACAAACAAAGGTTCTGCCTCGGGTCAGATCAGGTGGGCGTCGCGACACGTAGCGTCTGGCATCATGATCGAAAATAGAACATGCTCTCTACCTGCGTCTACTTGCATGGGCGTTGCAACGAGCCAGACCCGGCATCGCAACGCGAGATAAAAATAATTTCATTCTATTTCATAATCATCTTAGGAAGTTAGAGGATAATTTCCATTATATCCATGACCTTGATTAACTTTCTAGTGTAAATATGCTAACTATACTCGAATACAGGACGAATTAGTTTTCCGTCGGAGTCTCCCCAGTCGCATCCAAGAATCAAGGGCCACAGAGATTAATCAGTGAGTGGAATTTCTCTTTCCAAGTTGAGATTTATTTATTGTTTTTTACTCAAGATTTACTTTAAGTGCTTTAAGGCATTAGCAAATATGATTTTTAATTATTTCATAAATGAGAAATATTTTAAAAAATACTGATTTTAAAAGTATGATATTGATGATTTTCGAAGGCATGGGGAAAAACCCACCTCAGATGTAACTTGACACAAATATGGAATTGACAGATATGGAATTGATAGATACAAATAACGTACGCGCACGTAGTACAAGACTTGGGGGACAACGAGATGTAACACCTCTAGATCCTAGATTCAGGGTCAGGAGGGTAGCATGGATAAGCACCCACGGCTCTAGTTCAGTGGCTTGGAGGACGATGAGACATAACGCCCCAAGACCACTAGTTTAGGCGTATGGGGGGACGGCGAGACGTAACGCCCCCATGCGTCAGGTTTTCATAGACTGATTCACAGAGACAAATTTTTAGAGAAAATATTTTTAGAAACATGGTTTTTAGAGATGATGTTTTTTTATGAAAGTGTTTTCAGAAAGAACATATTTAATAAAGAGTTTTGAAAAGAAATCAGTTTTACATAAAATCTCAGAATTTCACAGACAGAAAAGAATTTTCAGAAAGGATAATTCCAGTGAGGTGATTTTATTTTAGAACACTAAATTTTTATAAAACATTTCAGTTTCGTTTTCAACTGTCCACTCATTAGGTCGTTCAAATGATCTAACCCCCCCACTTCTAGTATTTTTGTTTTACAGGTTTACCCGGAAGACGAGCTCGAGAAGATGGATACTGTTGGCAGTCACTAGAGTGTTTCAGTCCACCAGGTCAAGCTCAAAGGTTCAACATAGTTAGTGTCAAAGTATAGTTGCATGCATACATTAGTGTTGTGTAAGTCGTTGTAATGTGTTAAAAGTGTCAATTATAGAGTTGTAAAGAGAAGTGTGTTTAAGTATACAGTTATAGTAATAAGATGTATTTTATGTTATTGGGTTGATCAATAGTCTCTATGCATAAGTTTGTATTTGAAATAAGATTATTAGTATTGATCATAGTCAGAGTCTCAGAGGGATAATATGCATTATTCTCTGCCGGTAGCATCTCATAGAGGGGGATGTTACAGCGGAATTAAAATGTTTTCTGATTTTACGCTACTTAGTTAGTAGTTTTACCAATTAAGCTTAATGTGTAATTTTCTCAATCATAATTTATTGCCAAATGTAATTTTCTAAATAATATACAAAAATAAAATAAAACTTACGATAAATAAAAAGAATAAGGGATAGAGAAATTGACATGAGATTTATAGTGGTTCGGCCAACTTTTTATCTACGTCCACTCTCCCAAGCCACACTTGAAGCTTTTCATTCTGTTAAAGTGATTTAACACTTTACACTATGAGTTTTCCGTAGGTCACTCATAAACCAAGAGTTTTTCGTGGTTCACCCCAAACCAAGTGTTTTCCTAGGTTCACTCCAAATCTTTACACAAGAGATTTATCACCTAGACTCATTCAAAACCTTTACAACAAAATCACTCTTTTGAGTATATCCATTCAACAAAGGATTTCCCAACCACAAGTATTTAGTCATAAAAGTTTATAACACAACTTGGGTACTCACAAAAGATAATAAAGATTAAAGATGTGAGTTTCTAACCAAAGTATTCCAAGCTCATTAAAATGATAAGAAGGTGTAGTGTGTGATTTTTGATTATGATGAGAGTGTATGATCAAGAAGATTTAAGTTACTCTCAATGTTTTTTCTTTAGAAAAAATGTATGAATGTGAAAAATGCTTAGCAAAAACGAAATAATGGCTCAATTTATAGTGAAAGTGAAAGTTGTCAATGTTTCCTATTATGAGGTCAATATGTCCGTTTACGGGGGTCGGTATATCGGTCTGTGATTCCAGCGGCTATAATAATATGAATGTTGACATCGATAAATGTAAAAATGACCAGATTACTTACCGGTATGGAGACCGGTACGAACTATACTGGTTCCAGAGAGCATGTAAAACAACAGGTATACCAGTATGAAGATCGATTTGCTCTAGTCCAGTTTCAGTAACTGTGCAAACTCCAGACTGACTGGTATGAAGTAGCCTGATTCCAGAGGCAATGTAAAACTTCCCAAAGCAGAGCAGAGACAAGTATGCCAATTGTGGTACATAAAACATATAATTTGAAGATTGAAGACATCATGTATTTAACCATGATGCATCTATATGAATGTGTATGAGTCATATGAGTTAAAAGTACTTGAATTAACAACTCACTTACATTGAGAGCCCTGAGCTATAAAACCTCACTTGATTTCTTCGTTTGGCGCTTGAGTCTTCACATCCATTTTACTTCGACATCATTTTTTAATGCTCGTGAATGCGCGTCGAAGTCGCTATTGTTACATCATCAAAATCAATCATCGAGAATGTGTCGATAATAATCTCCCCTTTTTTGATGATGGCAACCTTCAAGACTTGTGAGTTTTGAGAGTTCCCAATTTGTTGACTTTTATAGTAGTTATCAAGTGACAAATCCACCATTCATGAAGCTCAGTCATTTTTTAGGTTGAGTATGATATTCTTCATTCTTGAGCTTTTTCCTCACTTTGTGTTGAATCTTTGGGATCATTTTGCATTTCTCATTAATCAATTTTCCTAAAACTTCTCCTATAAAATTATTCAAACATATACAAGCTCTCTTGGGTCCATGAGGGTTACTCTTAGATCATTTTGGAACCCATGCATTCACTTTTTACCTTTTGTACATGCAATCATATAATTTATGTCATATCATATTGCATGCATAACATGTGACATTTGCATCACTAGTAACATATGTATAAGTTAAGGTAGGGGTGGCAAAACGAATCAACGAATCGAATTTATATCGAATCCTAAACGAATTGAATCGAAATGTGATGGATTCGTATTCGATTCGTTTATTAAACGAATCGAATACGAATATTCATTTAGTCATGATATTATTTAATATCATAATTTACCATAGTTGATTTACATTAATTCTTCATAAATATATACATATAAAATTTGTAATTAATATATTTATTAAAATACCTCACCAAATATCGAAAATGTTATTTTTTCTATGGTAATTAGCCAAATTTCTCGAATCTTAATTGAAAAATAACAATAACTAGTAAAAGAAAATAATGAAACGAATCATAAACGAATAAACGAATCCATGAGCTTAAATTCGTAATCAATTCGTTTAATAAACGAATCGAATTGACCTATTTATTAAATGAATCCATTTTTTCAAACCCGTATTCGCTTTAAAGCGAATCGAATCGAACGAATAAACGAATCCTGCCCAAATTGCCACCCCTAAGTTAAGGTGGATGTCTTTACAAAATGATTTTTCAAATAAGTTTGCTTGTTATAAAACTTATCTCCTAAACCCTCTCTATTGAATACACATCTTTTGGAGTCAAGTATATTTTAAAATTTCTCTCCCCCAAAGTGAATTTTGTTACTATTGAGTGTAAATCAACAACCTTTTTATTTAATACAACATTTTCACCCTTCAAGGTATTGCACTCACATGTACTAGATGATCTAGATGAAGGCTAGATATGCTATTTTCAAGTTTTTAATTCTCATTTTTTAAGCATATAATTTCTTTTTCATGCATTTCATTTTTCTCAACAATTGATGCATTTTCATGTAATAGGGGTAAATGCTCATTTTTAATCAATTTATGCTTCTTTTTTAGTAAGTCATGTAATTCATTGAAAGTATCAAGCAATTCATCATATTCAGAGGAATTTTGTAACTTTTCTTCTTCACTTTCGATGAAGAAGTCATCATCCTCAAATTCCATAAAAGAAAGATCTTTTGTCCCATCTTCACTTTCCTCATTGGATGATCTAGAGTCTTTATCGCTCCAAGTTACCTTCATTGCTTTTTTCTTGCATTTTCTCAATGGACAATCGGCAACTACATGACCCGATTTTCCACACTCATAATAAGTGATTTTATCCTTCTTATACTTTCTTGGTCAATTTTCCTCTTTCTTCTCATCAATCCAAATTTTTCATTTAGACTTCTCGGATTTGAGTAATCTCTTGAACTTCTTTTTCAAATGTGCCAAGTCTTCATCACTATCATCTTCTTCATCACTTAAACTTACACTATCTTATTTCTCACAAATGATTTAAGGGTTATCCTCCTTTTATTTTTCTTTTCTTCTTACCTTAAGTCCATCTTGATCTCTATCTCATATTCCAACAATTTTCCCACTAAATCATCCAATTTCAAATTGTTGATATTATTTGATTCCTTGATAAAGGCGGTGTAAATTCTATATTCTTTAGGAAGAGACCTAAGAATTTCTTTACTTGATCGCTTGAGTTAATGTTTTTCCCTAAAACACTTAGTTGATTCACAATCATTGTGAACATTGAAATCATTTTCTCAACATCTTCACCGGCATCCACTTTGAAGTTATCCAACTCACACATGAACCGATTGATCTTGGATTCTTTAACTTGGCTAGTGCCCTCATTGACAATCTCCAAAGATTTTCATAATTCATAGGTATTTCCAAATTCTGGAAGTTTGTTGATTTGGCTCCGATCAATTGTGTAAAGTAAGTGATTGAGAGCCTTTGCATTTTTAGAGGCTTCCATGAATTCTCATCATTCGGGTTGCGATTTTGGAAATTTCAAGCCGTCGTTATTTTTCTTCATTGGCATTTTTGAAACTTTGGTGGCCACTTTGAATAATTGATATCCGTGGCAAGGAGATAATTTAACATCATTATCTTCCAACAGTTGTAGTCGGTTTCAGTGTAGAACAGTGGTTTATTTGTCGTAAATCCATCGACAAGATTTGTGGTGTAGCTTGTAAAGGCCACGATTGATTCTCAGACGATTAAATCTTTGTTGAGAATACCTCGCTCTGATACCAATTGAAATTCCTACAAATACAGAAACAACACGTACTGTACCCAAGAGGGCGAGTTAACTCGGTAATGACAAAATAATGCGAAATTAAAATTCTTTTCGATTTTACGCTATTTAGTTAGTAGCTTTATCGATTAAGCTTAATGTGTAATTTTCTCAATCATAATTTATTATCAAATGTAAGTTTCTAAATAATATACAAATATAAAATAAAACTTGTGATAAATAAAAAGAGTATGGGATAGAGAAATTGACACCGAAGTTTTAGTGGTTCGATCAACTTGAAGCTTTTCAGTATGTTAAAGTGATTCAACACTTTACACTATGAGTTTTCCGTGACTCACTCACAGAACAAGAGTTTTTCATGGTTCACCCCAAACCAAGAGTTTTCCTAGGTTCATCCCAAATATTTACACAAGAGTTTTATCACCTAGGCTCCATCAAAACCTTTATAACAAAATCACCCTTTTGAGTATACCCACTCAACGTAGGATTTCCCATCCACAAATGTTTAGTAATGAAAGTTTATAACATAACTTGAGTACTCACAAAAGATAATGAAAATTAAGGATGTGAGTTTCTAACCCAAGTATTCCAAGCTCACTAAAATGATACGAAGGTGTAATGTATAAGCTTTGATTATGATGAGAGTGTTTGACTAAGAAGATTTAAGTTACTCTCAATGTTTTTGCTCTAGAGAAAATGTATGAGGGTGAAAAAAGCTTAGCAAAAATGAAATAGGGCTCAATTTATTGTGAATGTGAAAGTGAAAGTTGTCCCTATTTCCTGTTCTGAAGCCGGTATGCCGATTTACAAGAGCCGGTATACCGATCTACGATTTCAACGGCTATAAGAATGTGATCATTGCCATCGATAATCGCAAAAATAATCGTATTACTGACCAGTATGGAGATTGGTATGGACCAAGCCGGTTTCAGAGAGCATGTAAAATAACATGTATACCGATATGAAGACCAGTGTGCTCTAGTCCGATTCCAGTAACTTTGCAAACTCTAGACTGATCGGTATAGGAGACCGGTATGGAGTAGCCCGGTTCCAAAGGCGATGCAAAACTGCCCAAAGCAAAACAAAGACCCATGTATGCCGGTATTAGGGACCGATATACATATTCCAGTACATAAAATACATAATTTGAAGATTGAAAATATTATGTACTTGACCCTAATGCATCTATATGAATGTGTATGAGTTCTATGAGCTTAGAGTACTTGAAATTAACAACTCATTTACATTGAGAGCCGTAAGCTATAAGACTTCACTTGATTTCTTCGTTTGACACTTGAATTTTCACATTCACATTTTGCTTTGATATTTTTTTATAATGTTCGCGAATGGTCGTCGAAGTTGCTAACGTTGCATCATCAAAATCAATCATCAAGAATGTGTCACTAACATTTAGGGTTTGCTCATTTACGTGCGGTTGTCTAGAAATCAATTTCCGTTAAAAGTTGATGAGCAAGTGGGGATAGCAATTGAAGCTATTAATGGATTGTAAAAATTTTCCAAATAAAATTCGAAGTATTCAGATGTTTGGTGAAGTGTTTTTGAGAAAGAGAAATATATTTCATATATATATGTTTATGAAAATTTAATATAAATAATTTATGGTAAATTATGTTGTTGAATCATGTCATGATTAAATGAGTATTCTTTTAGGATTTATTTATTAAACAAATTGAAAACGAATCTTGATATTATAATTTATTTAGTAAACGAATCCATCACATTTTGATTCGATTTTTTAGGATTCAACATAAATCAATTCATTTTGCTACCCCTAATACTACATAACCTGACAAGAAATTTTTGGAAAAAAAACCTGACAATTTTAGAAGAAAATAGAGAAGAAATGAAAGAGATATTGCGAAAGAGGAAACAAGATAGTTACCTCAATTCTCACTCAATTGACAATTCTAAGAAAAAGTCACATGAAGAAATTTAAGTTTCATCTTTATAACCTAACCATTGACAACAGAATTGCATTCGGTGGTGCTATCTTAAGTTTTATATTGAGTGTTTTTTTATTTTATAAATTATGGTTGATAAAAATTAAATAAAAATTTATTTATAATTGTAGCATATGATTATGAAAAATTCAATACAATTTATCTCAATATTAGATTCAAATTCATCACCAACAACTTAATTAGCTAAGTTGCTTCTGGCCCTCAGCTGCCACACATCAGCTCACCAGAAATGTGACAAACTATTTGAAAAATGGTGTTACCATTACAATACTTTCATTAGCTATTCGATTCTATCTCACTCATCCGATTTAGAAACAACAAAAACACAAATATATAAAACATGCGATTAAAAATGAAATTTGAAATCGAGTTAGGCCAGTTTTGTGCGGCTAAATTTTCAGAAAAATATACATCCGAATGCTGGGAAATATAAAATAAATCCTCCTCTCTATGAAACAACAAGATGTCAATAAAATTAAACTAAGTCCAGATTTGCAAATAAAAAAATTGAAGAAAATCTACATCTACTCTTACAGACACCATACGAAAGGAAATGAAAACTTCGAGTAGATATATAGTGTAAGAATAATTTTGAAAATTCAAAGAAAACACATAACAGCAGTTTACAGAAAAAGGCAATAGCATAACTAGACATACATGGCACAACCGTACATATATGCTTAGAATACATATTTGAAAAGCCAATAGTAGCATGAATCGATACATCCATCAATGAAATAAAACCATAGCCTGAGCCAATATGAGTTTATCCAAAGGATCACAAACAACACCAATATAATATTACTGTCACAAAGGATGCCCCAAAACTCCAATATAACACCACCGTATCATCATCATCATCATCATCATCATCCCGTATCATCATCATCATCATCATCATCATCATCCTCATATTTATGTTCATCTTCTTCTCCACCTGCTGGTGTTGATGTTATGCTGCATTTCTTGTTTATCAGTGAACCGCAAAGATTAGGATTTCCTCTATAACTGCTTTCCTCAAAGGTGCCAAACTGCCCTTTGTCAGGGGTCGGGCCAGACAAGTTGTTGTATGACACGTTGAAGCTAGATAGGAAGTTGAGCGCAGTCAGTTGGGGAGGAATTTGATCACTTAATTTATTGTGGGAAAGATCTAAACTCTCTATCATTGTTAGATTGGAAAAGCTCTCTGGTATAGTGCCTGACAAGGAATTATGAGACAAATTCAATCCACGGATTGTTCCGAGTTTTCCAATTTCTGATGGGATTTGCCCTGTCAATTCGTTACATGACAAATCCAATCCCGTCATGTAGTAAATTTTGCCACATTTGTAAAATTCATATCTATTCTTTGTCACAAATTCTACTTCAAGTTCTTGATCTTTGGTATAACTTCCAACATATAACACCAAGTTAAGAGTGAAATTGAAGTAATTCTCAATAGAATCGAATGATAAACCTGTAACATACTCCCGTTGGGTTCCATCAGTTCCTATTCTCCAGAACAACACATTACCAAAGCATGAAGGTATCGATCCATTAAGTCTGTTAAGTGAAAGATCGAGGATTCTCAACTTTCCAAATTGGCACAATTGATTAGGAATATGACCTTCTAGATTATTTCCTCTCAAAAGAAGAACGCTCAGATTTGAAGACTCATTGATCTGACGAGGAATCCTACCAGAAAATTTATTATTCCTCAAATCTAGAGTCATTAATATAGTGCTTCTAAATAAGGCACCTGGAATGATCCCACTAAGAGCATTATTTTGAAGGTAAAGATGCTTCACTGATGGAAGATTGAAAAAATATGTCAAGGACCCAGACAATCTATTTTCAGAGAGGTCTAAAACGTCAAGTGCTTTAAGGTTGTTGAGTTGAATAGGAATATTACCTTCCAAATGATTATTTGACATTAAGGGGATGTATTGAATTGAGATTTTAAAAGACTATTTTAAGTTAAATAAGTCTTGTAGTATTCAATTAAGACTTTTAAATAATCTAAAAAGTTTTGTGGTATTCCATTAAGACTTTTAAGACTTTTTAAATAGGGTGTCCAAATCCAGTAGTATTCAATCAGGACTTTAAACAAATAATAAAAAGTCTTTTGGTATTGAAAAACTTGTTGATTTTGAAGGATTTTTTTATATGTGGGATTGTGTGAGACTTTTTAGTAGAAAGTATAAATATCAAATCCTATAAAAAATCCCACCCCAACCCATCAGACTTTTGACAAGAGATTTTTTTGAGGCTAGAGAAGAGAAAAAAAAAACAGACTTGTGAACTCTTCGTGAACAAGGTACTTTTGTGTTCCAATTTTTTATTATGTATGGATCGATTTTATTTGTGAATGAAAAATAGATAGATTGATGATTTAGGTTTATTCCTGAAATATTTGATTGTTGTGTTCTTTTCGCTGTTGCTGTGTCATTTATTGAATCTCAAAGTAATCTTACTGTGAATCCGATTTTAAAGATTAAAAACTTCCAGTTTGATTTTTCAACCTTAAAAAATTGTTGTTTTTGTAAAGTACTTACTCTCTTAACCCACCACAATCTGTAAAATGGCTTTAGAAGTAGTATTCACATATCAATTTCAGAATAAAATAATTAATGATGTGAACGAATTAAAAGCTTTTAATCTCAGGCTGAAAGCCATTTTGAAATGAATTAAAAGTCATTTTGAACGAATATATACCAAACCTATATATTTTAATCATGTTAGGAATTAGGATTTGTTGAACTATTTTTTTCTCATTCCCCTTTAGGTTTTATTTTGATTGAATTAATTCAGTTATAATTTGGTTGAAGTATTGTTATTATAATTTTTTTGTTTAAGAATTTGAATATATATATATATATATATATATATATATATTATGGATGTATAATGTCACAATCGCACATGTACGAAGGTAACGACATAGAGGAAGAAGAATTAGTGACGAGATATGGATGATGAAGAATTTTATGAAGTCATTTACTGTTCAATGATGGCAATTTATTCAACGTCCATTAACTCGACGGCGAATTACTACCATTGGATATGACTATTTCATATGGTTCTATTTCATATGATTCTATTTTCTGTTATTGTTGATGCTAATGTCCACGGCTTGAACCAATTGATTTTCATTAGTTTTTTTTTTATTATTTATGATTCCATTCCATATAATATCTATTTAAAAAAAATAAAATATATATATATATGTATGTAGTCCTTTCAAATCTTACAAATTCTTATGATATAAATCTTTTAAAATCTTATAAGTAAAAAATCTTTATTAAAAAAATGTCATAAAATCTTATAAGTCATTACATTCTTTAAATGTCTTTTAAAATCTACTGGACTTATTTATCGATAAATAATCTTTTAAAATCTCAATTGAATGAACCCGAAGGACTGTAAAGTTACCAATACAATGAGGAATATGACCAGATAACATATTGTTGGATATATCTAAGACAAGTATAAGTCGGCAGAGTTCAACAATCCATCATTAATCTTCCCACTGAAATAATTGTTGTCCAAATATAACAAACCCAATTTAGTCAAGTTCATGCATTTGGGAAAAATATGGCCGTAGAAATTGTTATTTGATAAGTCCAAAATTTGCAGTGAGAAGCAACGATTGAGAATAGATTGGGACAGTTCTCCTGAAAAATTGTTTTTAGACAAATCCAGTAAACTTAATTCTTTCATCTCACCTATCGAGTATGGAATATTTCCTTCAAAATTATTATTTGATAGCTTCATATCTAGCAGTTTTTGAAGCACAATGCCTATGTTGTGAGGGAGCTTTCCGGTGAAACCGTTACTGGAAATATCGAGACGAAGCAAATCATGTTTGACTTTGGGCAGTTGAAGAATTCCTGAGAATGAGTTGTTCGCCAAAAGCAAAACTTCTAGTTTTGTGTTGTTTTGTAGCAGCCAAGTTGGGAAATTGCCAACTAACTTATTATGAGATAAGTCAAGGAATTTTAACTCGTATTGGTGAAGAAGAAAATCGGGAATGGTATTTAAGTAGCAGTTGGGTAGCAGGAGGACCTTCAATCTAAATGTAGGGATCCAATGCTTTTCAAAATAAAGCCTTAACTTATTGCTTATGTTTGAAAGGAGGAGGAACTCAAGCTTTGAATGATTAGCCATTGAGCCGAGAGAGAGAATATGCCTTGAAAATTGTTGTCAGAAAGGGCCAAATATTCAAGGGAAGTGAAGTGAGGTTCGTGATTACAGAAGGTAAGTTTCCACTTAACTGATTGGAAGAAATATCAAGAACCTTGAGGCGGGTTAAGTTTTTGAGACACCAAGGCAGGTGGCCCTCAATGATATTCTCCATGAGATTCAACTCAAATAGATTCTTCAACTCACATATTCCTGAAAATAAAAAAGTATCAAACCCTATAAGTATGAATGAATGAATTTAAAATATAAGAATTGAATAATCTTATACTCTCAAATTAATTTTTTTGGATTGAATTATACCTATAAATTTCAACATATATGTTGACGGCTGATTTTGGTCTCAGGGCAATATGAGAATATTACCCCAGGCCAATCCCCCCTCAATAGTGAATTTGTTTGGTTATGGGGGAACCAAAAGCAAATTTAGCAAAAGACAGATAAATACACCAATCAACAAGGAGATTTAACGTGATTCGGCGGATCAGATCCAACCTACGTCCACGGGCACAAAACGGATGATATTTTTATTACTGAGATATGTTTCTCTGCTCTGTTTTGTGTTTACAAGTCTGATGGTAATGACATTGATATTGATTCTGATGCCTCTTACGCACACTCTACCCTCCTATTTATAATAGTGTAGAAATCAGATTCTTTCTCCTACAAGAATTTCCCAGTTGAGACAATTTTCTTTTCCCATAAGGATTCCTAATTTAAAACTACTTTCACTTCCTTTATCCTATTAGGACACTAACTCATCAGTTTACCCCGTGAAAGTAGGATAGCTTGTCATCTTATCCGTAAGAGTAGGGTATCTTATCTTCTGGAGCATGTCTTGCCACATACTCGGTCTTCATGAGGTAGGTCATAATGGTCCTTTGAACTGAGAATGCTTCTGCCGATCTGATAATTGTCCGGTCATCCGAACTCAAGTGCTCGGTTACCGATCATAAGTGCTCGGCCCCTTACTTTTTAGCACTTAGTGGTCGGGTCGGCATTAATGATCTTGACCAAGAAGGGAATTACTTTCTTACCCCTGCCATACTGCTTAAATAACATATGACCTGAAAACACCATCAACATCTGTCCCATAGTTCTCGGTTCCAACGAGTATACAAGTTGGTGCCGGGAACTAAAAAAAAAATAGTATTTTTGACGGAGTGGTGGCTGACCTCTGTAGAGAGAAGTTTTATTGTCGTGCTACCACAATGTCCTCGGTTCAAACAAGGTGCTCGGTTTGACTTCTTTCTCCCGCCAAAACAAAATCTTTTCTCCGCCCTTTCGGAGACTCCTTCTCGAGACGCGCACCCGTCATATCCGTTTAAATGCCCATCAAATCACTTTTAGGGTTTTAACCCCAACCTGACACTTGGCGAGCATCTGCCGGTTTCCCCGCGAAAAAGCAAAACAATCCGACCGCTATTGTGAACCCAAAAGACACCTCATCTCAGCCGTCTATCTAATTCTGAAGGATCATTCTAAACAACGACACGTGACGTATATCTGACGCTTTCGTTCAATCCAACGGCCACAAATGCACCAAACATACTATAACAAAACGGAGTAAACACTGTTGCCTTCTTTCATGAACTCTTCGATCTTCCCAACCGTGAGAACTCTTCCTTTTTAGCTGTGACCAGTGAACTCAAAGAACAACCAAGTCGTACCGAGCAATCTTCAATCTCTTCGAACGAAACAAGTAAGTCTTCTGAAAGACCTCCTTTTTTTTTGTGTTTTGACTTTGCGTTGCTAGGGAGAGATTTATGGCTTGATTGACGTTGTTAGGGCATTTAGAACCCATAAGCTTAACTTCAGAACTTAGTTATAGACTGACCTCCTCCCCTTTTCTTTTATTTCTCGGATGTCAGGGATGTCTGACACCAGGTCTTCCTCTGCAAACCCCGCTAAACCTCCGACTCCCCCTGTTGCAGAGCTCTTCTCGAGCTCGGGGGCACAAAGTATAGAGGAGCTTGATACAACCCCCACCCCTTCCGAAATTGAACATGATACTTACCATCAGAGGATCCCTCGGAAGGACCCAGAGCCTGGTGATTTTAACTCATCGGCTCTGGACATGGACCTTCCTTCCAAGATAATTGAAGACGACCTCGCACTGCTCCGGCAAAGATATGGCATTTCGATAGATATCGCCCTTGAAGTCCCGGGGCCAATGGATCGTGCTAGTCAACCTGATGAGGGTTCAGTGGCCCTTCTACCGGCTTTCTTTGAGTGTGGTCTCCGGCTACCAATTCAACGTTACTTCGCCTGGATGCTGGCCGAGATGAAGATCGCCCCTTGCCAATTGAGCCTGAATAGTTAAAGGATTCTGGCAGGGCTATATGTGATTTGGAGTCAGGCGAGGCTCGGTGAACCCTGCCTTGAAGAAGTGAAGAGGTTGTATCGACTGAAGGCCAACCCAAGAACGTACCATGGTTGGTACTACCTCTCTACTTATGCTTTCTCGTCAAATATTGTCGGCAAACTCCCCGACTCCAACAAAAACTTCAAGGATTTATGGTTCTGGGCCACGAGAGATTAGGGACGGGTCCTGAGATCTTATGAAGAAGAGGTTTCTATCCCGGAAATCTTTAGAGCGGGAGGTTAGGAATCTAACCCTTAGTATTCATGCTCTTGACTCTTCGATAGGTTTCTAACTTCTTTGACTTCTTCCTAGCTTGTTGGAGGGATGCTCCCAAGGTCTCTCACCAAGTCCGGGCGCGGGTGCGCTGGGCTCGGCGATATGCCGACCATTGGAAGTAATTGGTTAACGACGGGGCCTTTGTTGAGTCGGGCCTGATTCGGACTGCTCCTCCGAAGGTCCCGGGGCGGATAGGTAGGCTTCACTAACCCTCTAACCAATCCCCTTGTATGTTTAGCATGATGATGATTTGAATTTGTTCAGTTTATGGACTGACCATTCTTTTTTCCTTTGTTTTTTTTTTGTGTAGGTATGTCAAGAAGGCCAAAATACCTTGATCAGCTGGCTGGCGCAACAAAGAAAACCGGTCAGGTTGGGGCCGGGCCCTATTGGAAACGGCCATCGACTGCTGAGGCCAGAGGAGTAACTGAAGAGGCGGCCCCATTAGCTACCCAAAGTTTATCTCCCCCTACTAGGGTATCGCCAATAGTCTCTGCTCGTCCTGCCAGCCCATCGAAACCCACCAGAAAAAGGAGGTGCCTGTTCGGGGCAGAGGAGGCCGAGCTGACTCGGGAGGTGGAGGAGGAACAAGTCCTGAGCAAGAGGCAGCCCATTCGGAAAGAGAAGAGAGTGCCGGAGGGTTCCTTAAAAAAATAGAAAGGCACCGTAATTCTTGGCGTAGAAGACCTCTGTCAGGACATTCGGGAGGCTACTTCTCATCTGGTGTCGGCAATCAACGAACTGGCCGAGGCGGTCCCTCCGGCCAAGATTCCGAGATACAAAGATCTCTCTCCCGATGATGTGGTTACCTTGTTGTGTTCCCAAATGGAAAAGGTAGTTACTCTTCCCTTATTCCCGCCGTGAGTTCATAACTTAGTTTGATTTCTGATTTTATGTTTCTTCTCGGTAGGCGACCTATCTGGCGGCCAAGAACAAAGATCTTCTCCTGAGCCTTTTGTCTTAGGGTGGCCAAGCCTAGAGGCTCCAGAACCGGCTTAGTGAAATGGAGGCCGAGCTGGCACGTAAAGATGAAAACATAAAGAATCTGGAGCTGGCTGCTGTTGAGGCCCATAACACAAATAAAGCTCTCAAGGCCGCCGCCTCTCTAGAGAGGAAGAATGTTGATGCTGTCAAGAAGGACTTGGAGGCTGCCCAGGCCGACAACAGGATCCTACAGGTGGAAGTGCGCAGCGTCAAGTCCAAGCTGAGGGCCAAGGATGAAGAGCTGGTATGGGCCTGGGACGAGCTTAATAGGAAGGAAGCTGAGCTGGAGGCCGAGAGAAACGCAATCCGCCTTGAGGGGGTCAGGGACTGCGCCGAGATCATCCCGATGGTACTGCCCAACCTGGATATGGGGCCTATCCACGCGGCTATCCGCTTCTGCAAAAGGGGAAATTTCGCAGGAGGAGTTTCAAAGATGGTTACCCCTTTCTCCCGAAGAGGTGATGGATCCCGATCCCATTTCGATCGCCCCGGCTCCTGAAGAGGATCGACCTGAGGCTCCTGCTTCTGAAGCCGCAGTTGTCGAGGCCTCCCATGCCATCATTGTGGGATCCATTGCCCCCCTCTCGAGGTCGAGCCCAGCCAGTTGTCACCCGTACCTGTTGAGGAAGAAACAATTGCCCCTGCGCGGGCTGAACTGTAGGGGGTAAACCGAATGGGGCCCCGTGTAATCTGATGAGTGGTAAATCTATCACTATTTCCCACTCACTTAACCTACTAATTTGTATAGTTTCTTGAGTCTTGTGAATATTTTGATGTGTTTTGTGTTATTTTGTAGATAAATAAAGTTTCAGGACAATCTGGAGGTGATTTGGTGCAAAACATGAAAAATTGGCAAAGAGGACATTTCGGTAATTTTGGCGCGTCGCGACGCGCAATCTATTGGCGTCGCGACGCCTAACGTGCACCAGAGCTGCTAACGTGCGTCGGGTCAACGGGTCAGAATTTGAGAAGTTTGACTTTGCTAACATGCACTGTGCCACGTGTCACCATCACAGCCGATATGCTAATGTGCGCCGTGCCACGTGTCATCATCATACGGTGCCGACAATTACTATTTCCACGTGTGCCATGTGTTGCCACGTCACCCGGTCAACGAGTCAACTCTTCCACACGTCTTGCCACGTCATCATCCACTTCAGCAGGTCAACCGAGTCAACATGCCACGTCATCATCAGCCAATCACGCCGTGACACGTGTCGCAATCCTACGGTTGCCGACAATTGATCTCAGCCGCCTTGCCACGTCATCGCCACGTCAGCATAATAATTGAGCTCTTAGCCACCTCGCCACGTGTCGCCTTATCCTGTTATCCGAATCGCCACGTGTCAAGCGAGCTCCGAGAACATGCCACGACTCACTGTTCCAGCGTCGCGACGCTAAAGGCTCTGGCGTCGCGACGCTGGAAGCTTATCCGCGCCTATAAATTGAGCTCGAGATTTCAGATTTTGTTGTACCATTCTCTCCCATTTCTTTGATGTAAATAAGAAGTTCTTCTCTCTCTAAGTTTCGTTTTAATTTTTAGTTTTTAGTTTTGTAATAATTTTAATTACGTTTTGTAATAATAGTAATTTACTTTCTTACTTTTTACAGTTTTTACTATTCATCATGAGGAGGTAACTTCCCCAGCTAGGGTGAAAGGTAATTCTTTTACTATTGCTATTTAGATTAATCTCCCTTAAAAATAATATATTCACTATTTAAAATTTGACTTAAAAAGGATACCGCTATATTGGTCGGTTGGTAATTTAATCTTAATCTGGTTTAAACCTGACTAATCAAGGATACCGCCAGATTGGTCGGTTGGTAATTTAATTTTGGTTCTGCCTTTGGCTGGTTTATTTTTGTTCCGCCTTTATGGCTGGTTATGGACAAATATTACTGCCTTAATGGCTGGTTGGACTTAATTTGACTTAATCAGGATACCGCCAGATTGGTCGGTTGGTAATATTATCACAAGTTTATATATTATTTTATGGGAGATATCTAATTAGTAGTAGTAAAAGTAATTCCTTTTACCTTAGCATTTATTTTATTGTAATTTACCTTTCAGTATTTACTTTACCGCAATTACTTTTCAGCATTTTATGTCTTTTATTTTACCAGCCCTAGCTATGTGTCGTAACTAAATTAGTATCTAGGGTTGTGATGAATTTCAATATCACCGGTTTATAAGAGGTTAGATTATAGTTTGGGTAATATAAAGATTTATTTATTGAGTCTTAATCTTAATACTTTTTAATTAACTGGCCATTAATTAAATTGACTAGGTAAACTTAAAATGAACTAGACATAGGGATTTTAAGTTTAAGACCTCAGACTCAATAGCCCACGATCTTCCTTGAGGATAGATAACCCTTTAATAGATTTACTTACAGGATATGAATATACCTGTCGGGCGGGGGTAGCCATAATTGGAACTTAATCTTAATGAATCTAGGTAATTTGGTTGACATAGACATATGGTTCAATTGGATTATACTAGGTATTTGTAATTGACCATCGGAAGAGGCTTTTACATAATTTAGTGTTCCAGGTTAATAAATCAATATTTTACCCAACTATAAGATTACCACTTCATCTTTAAAATGATATTAAAAGAAATCACAACCCTAGATAGTTTTTAATATTGAATTTTCTTAAAATCTACTTTCGAACAATTTTATTTACTTGTCTTTAAATTTAGAATCGTCGCCAATTCAAATCAATTAAACAACCTATTAGATACTAGTAATCATTTGACCTCATAAAATTAATAGCTTAAGTATTAAGTCCTCGTGGGATCGATACTTTTTATACTACTTGAACGATACGTACGCTTGCGTTATACGTGTGTGTTTACGCCGGTCAAGTTTTTGGCGCCGTTACCGGGGACTTATTTATCTTTCACTATTAGTTTTAAGGTTAGATACCGTTACTTGTATCTAATTTTCTTTTTACTTATTGTTTTTATTTTCTTGTGTTTCAGGTTCTCAGAAACTTCATGAGACGAACCAGAAGCTTTGAACTTCGAGCTTGACCCGGAAATTGAAAGAAACCATCAGACAGTTGAGAAGGGAAAGGCGAGAAGGCCAAGAAGCTTTAGTCAACATGGAACCTGAACCTTTGGAGGTTGCACCACCAATTCCCATTCGAGACAGAACCATTCCGGTGATTGACAGACTCATTTCTTGTATTGTACTTCCTCCCTTACCAGCAAATGCAGGAGACATCAAAACATGCATTCAAATGATTCAGCAGTCAGTTCAGTTTGGGGGGAATGCAACTGAAGATCCTAATGCCCACATCAGCAACTTCCTGGAAGTTTGCGGCACTTTCAATTACAACCGAGAAGCTGAAGAAGCAATGAGACTGCGTGTTTTCCCATATTCCTTGAAGGACAGAGCTAAAGCTTGGCTACTTTCATTACCAGCAGGTTCTATCACAACATGGAACACTTTAGCCACCAAATTTCTTGCAAAGATACTTTCCACCAGCCAGAAACGGAAAGCTGAGGAATGACATCACATCCTTTGTGCAATAAGACTCAGAAACTCTTTACGAAGCTTGGGAAAGGTATAAAGATTTACTCCGGAAATGTCCACACCATGAGATTCCAAAATGGCTTCAAGTCCAAACATTCTAATGACTTCTGGAATAATGAGAACCACTTTCTGATGAGAACCACAATCGATGCTGCTGCTGGAGGAGCTTTAATGGCAAAAGGAGAAGATCAAGCCTGGGAACTAATCGAAGAAATGGCCAACAACAATTCTTGTGGCCAACTGAAAGGAGCATGATCCAAAGAATTGTAGGAATTTATGAAAGTGGAGCCAATACAGCAGTCAACACCAAGCTAGATCAGATATGAAAATTCATGGAGACTCTTACCACTGGATCCACAAGTTCACCATATGGAGGAGCACCAGAATCAAACCAACTTGAAGAAACGGTGAATTTTATCAACAATTTCAACAGACAGGGGAACAATCCATATTCCAACACCTACAACCCAGGGTGGAGGAATCATCCTAATTTTTCATGGAGCAACAATTCAAGCCAACAGCGGAACTATCCACCACCTGGATTCCAGCAACAGAACAAAGGCCCGGAGCAGGCAAATGAACCAGGAATAGCAGAAGTGCTGGCTCAGTTAAAAAAGTACGATGCTATCTTTCAGAGCCAATCAGCTTCCATCAAAGCACTGGAGAATCAAATCGGACAACTGGCCAATGCTCAGAGTTACAAACCACCAGGAAATCTTCCCAGTAACACAGAACCCAATCCAAGGAACCGAGGGAAGGAGCAATGTCAAGCCATTACTTTGAAAAGTAGTACTGAAATCAACAAAGATGTTGGAATCAGAGATGTCCCAAGAAGAAGTTCCAAAAGAAGCTGAGAAAGAAACAGATGAAGGAAAAGAAGAAGCAAAGGAAAAAAGAACCAGAAAGAATCATTCCACCTCCACCTTTTCCTCAGCGTCTTCAGAAAAACAAATTGGACAAGCAGTTTGCTCGATTCCTGGAGGTTTTCAAAAAGCTGCACATCAACATTCCATTTGCAGAAGCCTTGGAAGAAATGCCCAGCTATGTAAAATTCATGAAAGTTATTCTTTCACGAAAAATGAGATTGGGAGACTACGAAACAGTAGCATTAACGGAAGAATGCAGCGCCATTATTCAGAGGAAACTTCCCCCTGAAGTTGAAAGATCCTGGCAGTTTCATAGTTCCATGCACCATTGGAGAACATTATATCAGTAAGGCTTTATGTGATTTAGGTGCTAGTGTTAACTTGATGCCTTTTTCTATTTACAGGAAACTGCAGATTGGAGAAGCAATGCCTACCTCAGTTTCATTGCAACTTGCTGACCGAACACTTGCATTTCCAAGAGGTGTTGTTGAAGATGTGCTGGTGAAAGTAGACAAACTAATTCTCCCAGCAGATTTCATCATCCTTGACATGGAAGAAGACAAAGAAATACCTATCATTCTTGGGAGACCATTCTTGGCTACAGGTAAAACTGTGATTGATGTGCAAAAAGGAGAACTGACCATGAAAGTACAGGACCAAGAAGTGACCTTTAATGTTTTCAAAGCCATGAAATTCCCGAGTGATGAAAAGGAAGAAGAATGCTTCAGAGTTGATGTTGTTGAAAGTATCATTCAAAATACTGAGCCAAATCCCACAGATACACTTGAAGCTTGCATCACCAACATGACTGACAGTGAGCTAGATGCTGAAATCCTGGAATGTATCAACTACCTTGACAAACCATTCCGATTCAAAGCAACACCACCGGTTGAAAGTTTGGAACTACCAAAGAAAGATCGAATCAAGCCTTCGATTGAAGAACCACCACAGTTAGAGCTGAAGTTACTTCCAAGCCATCTCAGGTATGCATTTCTTGGAAACTCTTCTGAATTACCTGTTATTATTTCTTCTTCACTAACATTGGAGCAGGAAAAAAAGTTGCTGAGAGTGTTACGAGAGCACAAGAAAGCCATTGGCTGGACTATAGCCGACATTCGAGGCATTAGTCCATCATTTTGCATGCACAAAATCTTATGAATGATGAGTACAAACCCACAGTGGAGCATCAACGGAGACTCAATCCAATCATGAAGGAAGTGTGAAGAAAGAAATCATCAAATGGTTAGATGCTGGCATCATTTACCCCATCTCAGACAGCAGTTGGGTGAGTCCTGCAGTGTGTACCAAAGAATGGAGGAATTACTGTGATTACCAATGAAAAGAATGAGCTAATTCCAACAAGAACAGTGACTGGATGGAGAGTATGCATGGACTACAGGAAACTGAACAAAGCCACGAGAAAGGACCATTTTCCGCTACCATTCATTGACCAGATGTTAGACAGACTGGCAGGACATGAGTTCTATTGCTTTCTGGACGGATATTCAGGGTACAATCAGATTGCCATCGCACCAAAAGACCAGGAGAAAACTACATTTACATGTCCCTATGGTACTTTTGCTTTCCGCATGATGCCATTTGGATTATGTAATGCCCCTGCCACATTTCAGCGTTGCATGATGGCCATCTTCTCAGACATGCTGGAGCAGAGTATGGAGGTTTTTATGGATGACTTTTCTGTGTTTGGAGATTCTTTTGACCATTGTTTGCAAAATTTGGAACATGTGTTACAAAGTGCGAAGATACAAACCTGGTACTCAATTGGGAGAAATGCCACTTCATGGTGCAAGAAGGCATTGTTCTTGGACACCGGATCTCACAAAAGGGGATTGAGGTAGACAAAGCAAAGATAGAGACAATTGAAAAACTACCTCCACCAACATCAGTAAAAGGTATTCGAAGTTTTCTTGGACATGCAGGTTTTTACAGGAGATTTATCAAAGACTTTTCCAAGATTGCTAAACCTCTATGCAATCTTCTGGAGAAGGATGTGCCTTTCAACTTCACCAAAGAATGCCAGGAAGCCTTTGAAATCTTAAAACAGAAGCTGGTCTCTGCTCCCCTCATATAGTAGCACCAGACTGGACCCTTCCATTTGAGGTAATGTGCGATGCTAGTGATTTTGCTGTAGGTGCAGTTTTGGGACAACGCAAAGCAAAGATTTTCCACACCATTTACTACTCCAGCAGAACTTTGAATAAGCTCAACTCAACTACACAACCACGAAAAGGAGTTGCTCGCAGTTGTGTACGCTTTTGACAAATTCCGCTCTTATCTGTTGGGTCCCAAAGTGGTGGTCTACACAGATCATTCAGCAATCAAATATCTGATCACAAAGAAAGATGCCAAACCCAGATTGATCCGTTGGATACTTCTTTTGCAAGAATTCGACGTGGAGATTCGAGAGGAAAGGGACAGAGAATCAGGTGGCAGATCATCTATCGAGGCTCGAGAATGGAGAAACAGCTGGCAAAGAACTGTCAATCAAAGAAACTTTTCCAGATGAACAACTTTTTGCCATGAAACAACAGGAAGTCCCTTGGTATGCTGACTATGTCAACTACATTGTGTCAGGAGGTAAATGCCGTTGGAATGGACAACTCAGCAACGGAAGAAGTTCTTCAAAGAAGTCAAACACTATGTCTGGGATGAACCGTACCTGTTCAAACAGTGTGCTGATCAACTATTGAGACGATGTGTTCCACAGGAGGAAATCAACAGTGTTTTGCAACACTGTCATTCATCACCATATGGCGGACACTTCAGCGGAAACAAAACTGCAGCCAAAGTCCTACAATCAGGTTTGTTCTGGCCCACTTTTTTTTATAGATGCTTATCTTTTTGCTTTTCAATGTGACAGGTGCCAGAGAATGGGAAATATTTCCAGGAGAAACGAAGGACCGTTGCAAAACATTCTAGAAGTGGAAATATTCGATGTATGGGGTATAGATTTCATGGGACCCTTTGTTCCATCATTCGGAAACCTGTACATCCTGGTTGCTGTAGACTACGTCTCCAAATGGGTCGAAGCAATTGCACTGCCATCCAATGATTCAAAAGTGTGATCAAATTCCTGAAAAAGAAATTTTCACTCGGTTTGGAACACCTCGGGCAATTATCAGTGATGGTGGCTCTCATTTCTGCAACAATACTTCGATGCACTCCTATCCAAATACGGAGTTTCTCACAAGGTTGCCACACTTACCATCCACAGTCAAATGGACAGGTTGAGGTTTCAAACAGGGAGATCAAGAGAATCCTAGAAAGGACCGTTGGATCAACAAGGAGGGACTGGTCAACAAAACTAGATGATGCATTATGGGCCTACCGGACAGCTTACAAGACACCCATTGGTATGTCCCCATATCAATTGGTGTTTGGGAAAGCGTGCCATCTACCAGTTGAGCTTGAGCACAAGGCGTACTGGGCACTGAAGAAGTTGAATTTTGATTCACAAGCTGCAGGAGAGAAAAGACTGCACCAACTCAACGAATTGGAGGAGTTTCGTCTACAGGCTTATGAGAATGCCAAATTGTACAAGGAAAAGACCAAAAAATGGCATGACCAAAAAATAGTACACAGACAGTTGGAACCAATGCAGCAGGTGTTGTTTTAAAACTCGAGGTTGAAACTTTTCCATGGAAAGTTAAAATCTAGGTGGTCAGGTCCATTTGTGATCACTCAGGTTTTACCATATGGAGCTGTTAAGTTACTGGATCCCAATACCAACAACACATTCAAGGTTAACAGTCAGCATGTCAAGCACTACTGGGGAGAATCATTTGAGCTAAAAAAGAAAGAAAGTAACACTTTCAGATCCAGCCTAACATTCAAGAAGTCACGTCTAGCTGACGACTTTAAACTTAGCGCTCGCAGGGAGGCAACCCATGCAAATCTTGTATATATTGTGATTTGGAGTGATTTAATTTTGTGTGTTTAGTTTTTGCAGATTAAGACATTTCAAGATGGAAGAAGCTCTCTCAAATCTTCACAAGCAATTTCCTTCTCTCCCTCAAAAATATCTGATAAAAGTCTACAAAACTCGCTTGGAACGGATGAGGTTACTAACAATCCATGGTGTTCCTAATGATATTCGTTGGGTAATTGAAGCACGAATCCGATTGGCAGGTGAGTCTTCTGACTCTTTTATTTCACATCTGCCTGGTTGTGGAAGAAGCACCTATGCAAAGAAACGTAGAGCTAAGCAAATGGATGTTTGTTACAAATGTGCACGATGGAATTGCAATACTCGTTGTCGTTCTTTAGGAATGGTGTCTGATAATCGCGAAGACAAAATTAAATTCATTAGGGATGGCTTGAGTAAGGAGTCTTTAGATGATATATCTTCGACTCTTGAGACGCATCCCAGTGGATATGTTCATATAGCCATTCACAAATTACATACACAATTTCAAAAAGAAAGACAACTGTTAAGTCTCGGGAATCTGACTCAAAAAGACCCTGTTTGCCAATTTATAAGAAAATTGGATGGGAAGCTTGTCCCTGACGCACAGACGTCAATCAAACTGTAAATTCTTGTACATATTATATCTCTTTGTCTTTTCTTAATAGTTGTAATTTGTTTTGTGTGTTTTCTTTTATTTTCTCCGACAGGGTCCAGACCTTTTTGACTATCACGATATTATTTCGCTACTAACGTCCTTTGGAAGATACTTGTGCTATTTTTACTCACCCTTTTCAGGTACTATAAATTCACCCATCATTGCACTTTTGAAAACATCCAGAGTAAAACATGGAAGCCACTTCAAGAAGACGAGTTGAAAACATCTGTGTGTTTTGCGGTAGTAGTGTTGGTACTAAACCACAATACATAGAAGCAGCACAGGAATTGGGTCGAGTCTTAGCTACAAGAAATATGCACTTAATATATGGCGGAAGCAATCTTGGACTAATGGGGATTGTTTCAAAGGCCGCACAGGAAGGAGGCAGTCACGTTTTGGGAATCATCCCAAAACCCTTGGCAGAGGCAAATCTTATTGAACCATCAAACGAAGAGGAACTGATCGTATCAGGTATGTCTGAACGACTAGTGGAAATGATTAACCGTGCTGAGGCTTTTATTGCTTTGCCAGGTGGCTTGGGTACATTGGAGGAAATTTTTATTGTGTTATCTTGGGCGAACCTGAACATACACCAGAAACCAATTGGACTGCTCAACGTTGATGGATTTTATGATTTTCTTTGTGCGTTTCTTGCTGATGCTGGAGCTCGAGAAATGGGTTCGTGTCGAAACCTTTAAAAGAACTCATATTTACTGCCAGAACTGCTCCGGATCTAATAGACCAACTCATAGCCTATGAACCACGAGTTGACCCTATCCTTTCAAAGATAAATTGGTTCGAGGACGATCGTGGTAAGAGTCGTCGGATTAATCTGGATCTTAACCTTTAAATTCCTGTAGATTCTCAACTAACCAGATATTATTTTCTAAACTCTTCTTCTACTGTTTAAGACATTGGGGAAAATGTCTCATTTAGGTTTGGGGGAGGGAATTAGTTGATTAGTACCTTGTTTTTAGTTTGTATGTTGTTTTTATTTTTAGTCCAAAATTTTTCGAAAAATACAAAAAAATTGGAAAATTTTCAAAAATTACAAAAATATTTTGCGTTTTTGTGTTTTGACTAAAACGGTGAAATTGGTAAGGGATAGCTGAGTAAGGAGTTTCCACTCCTGTGACGTATCTCAAACTATTTCGAAACAAGTTAATTTTTGTTTATCTCCTTTTAAATTATTTAATTTGTGAATTCTCCATAACACTTACTAAAATGAATCTTCATATGCTCAGTTGACAGGTATTATCAACATACATGGAAACATACAGACATGAGCTAAAATTGAAAAGTTTGTAATATTCAGTGCTCTAGTTTAATCGGAGGAAGCATCTCAAAGAGTGATGGAGTAAAAAAAAAAAAAAATCTAAGATCCGAGTTATTAAGTTTGTAAGGGTGTTTTAACACCTAATGCCCTAAAGCCAACTGGTTTGGGAGTCACTGGCCCAAAGCTCGTTACATGGATCAAAGATGCTGCAAAAATATATATATCTGAAGTCTGAGTAATTAAGTCCGTAGGGGTGTCTTAACACCTGGTGCCCTAAAGCCAACTGGTTTGGGAGCCACCGACCTAACACTCGTTACATAGATGGAAGATATTGTATATAAATAAAAAAAAAAAAAAGAAAAAATCAGAAAAATGAGAAAAAATTATTCCATTGCTCAAAAAGGTGTGAAATCTGATAGAACTTTAGGACAAAAATAATACTCTCTTATCAACTGCACTTATGACTGCTGTGGGCAAAAATGAGTTGTTTAATATTATGTTGGCTGTGTTTATGAAGAATGGTAAAAATGATCGGAGAATTTACTTATTTTGTAATTTAGAATGAAACAAAACAACTAGTAACTTGGAGTAGAAGTTTCACCTGATTAGTTACTAACTTCTTTATTCTCATTTCGCTTGTCTTTTTGCTTTTGTGTGCATTAGTTTTAATACCTTTTTACTTTTGTAAAATGTTTGTGGGTATCATTGCTGTAAACCCTCACGAGACTACAACTCGTCCACTAGAGACACCTAGGGGTTTAAAGGCTTGTTGCATATGCTAAATGCAACCGTGATCCCTACGAAAGTGGCTTAGTTAATTTATTTATGTTATTTTATGTTTTGCTCGAGGACTATCAAAATGTTAGGTTTGGGGGTGTGATGAGTGGTAAATCTATCACTATTTCTCACTCACTTAACCTAATATTTTGTATAGTTTCTTGATTCTAGTGAATATTTTGATGTGTTTTATTTATTTTGTAGATAAATAAAGTTTCATGACATTCTGAGGTGATTTGGGGCAAAACAGGAAAAATTGGCAAAAAGGGCATTTCGGTAATTTTGGCGCGTCGCGACGCGCAATCCATTGGCGTCGCGACGCCTAACGTGCACCGGAGCTGCTAACGTGCGTCGGGTCAACGGGTCAGAATTTGAGAAGTTTGACTTTGCTAACATGCGCCGTGCCACGTGTCACATCACAGCCGATCATGCTATGCTAATGTGCGCCGTGCCACGTGTCATCATCCTACGGTGCCGACAATTACTATTTCCACGTGTGCCACGTGTCATCCTACGTGTCGCCACGTCACCCGGTCAACGAGTCAACTCTTCCACGCGTCTTGCCACGTCATCATCCACTTCAGCAGGTCAACCGAGTCAACATGCCACGTCATCATCAGCCAATCACGCCGTGACACGTGTCGCAATCCTACGGTGCCGACAATTGATCTCAGCCGCCTTGCCACGTCAGCGCCACGTCATCGCCACGTCAGCATAATAATTGAGCTCTTAGCCGCCTCGCCACGTGTCGCCTTATCCTGTTATCCGAATCGCCACGTGTCAAGCCGAGAACATGCCACGACTCACTGTTCCAGCGTCGCGACGCTAAAGGCTCTGGCGTCGCGACGCTGGAAGCTTATCCGCGCCTATAAATTGAGCTCGAGATTTCAGATTTTGTTGTACCATTCTCTCCCATTTCTTTGATGTAAATAAGGAGTTCTTCTCTCTCTAAGTTCGTTTTAATTTTTAGTTTTTAGTTTTGTAATAATTTTAATTACGTTTTGTAATAATAGTAATTTACTTTCTTACTTTTTACAGTTTTTACTATTCATCATGAGGAGGTAACTTCCCCAGCTAGGGTGAAAGGTAATTCTTTTACTATTGCTATTTAGATTAATCTCCCTTAAAAATAATATATTCACTATTTAAAATTTGACTTAAAAAGGATACCGCTATATTGGTCGGTTGGTAATTTAATTTTAATCTGGTTTAAACCTGACTAATCAAGGATACCGCCAGATTGGTCGATTGGTAATTTAATTTTGGTTCCGCCTTTATGGCTGGTTATTTTGGTTCTGCCTTTATGGCTGGTTATGGACAAATATTACTGCCTTAATGGCTGGTTGGACTTAATTTGACTTAATCAGGATACCGCCAGATTGGTCGGTTGGTAATATTATCACAAGTTTATATATTATTTTATGGGAGATATCTAAATTAGTAGTAGTAAAAGTAATTCCTTTTACCTTAGCATTTATTTTATTGTAATTTACCTTTCAGTATTTACTTTACCGCAATTACTTTTCAGCATTTTATGTCTTTTATTTTACCAGCCCTAGCTATGTGTCGTAACTAAATTAGTATCTAGGGTTGTGATGAATTTCAATATCACCGGTTTATAAGGGGTTAGATTATAGTTTGGGTAATATAAAGATTTATTTATTGAGTCTTAATCTTAATACTTTTTAATTAACTGGCCATTAATTAAATTGACTAGGTAAACTTAAAATGAACTAGACATAGGGATTTTAAGTTTAAGACCTCAGACTCAATAGCCCACGATCTTCCTTGAGGATAGATAACCCTTTAAAAGATTTACTTACAGGATAGGAATATACCTGTCGGGCGGGGGTAGCCATAATTGGAACTTAATCTTAATGAATCTAGGTAATTTGGTTGACATAGACATATGGTTCAATTGGATTATACTAGGTATTTGTAATTGACCATCGGAAGAGGCTTTTACATAATTTAGTGTTCCAGGTTAATAAATCAATATTTTACCCAACTATAAGATTACCACTTCATCTTTAAAATGATATTAAAAGAAATCACAACCCTAGATAGTTTTTAATATTGAATTTTCTTAAAATCTACTTTCGAACAATTTTATTTACTTGTCTTTAAATTTAGAATCGTCGCCAATTCAAATCAATTAAACAACCTATTAGATACTAGTAATCATTTGACCTCATAAAATTAATAGCTTAGGTATTAAGTCCTCGTGGGATCGATACTTTTTATACTACTTGAACGATACGTACGCTTGCGTTATACGTGTGTGTTTACTCCGGTCATAATCCCGAACACATTTATTTTTCTTGTAATAACTCTTTTCACGATTATATTTATGTGAATATTTTTGTACACTTCTATTCCACTTTTTTTTTGGTCCTTCATGACTCGCTCCGATTGCTCTCCCAAAAATCGACCACTTGATGACCGACTCCGAGCTAGGAGAAACACTTGGCTCTGGGGGAATGTTACGTCCCCAGACCAAAAAACTGACTCGGTGGGACATAACCCGACCCCGAGCTAGGAGAAACACTTGGCTCTGGGGGAATGTTACGTCCCCAGTTTGAGAAGATAGATTCGGTGGGACGTAACCCGACCCCGAACTGAGGGAAACACTTGGCTCTGGGGAATGTTACGTCCCTAGACCAAAAAGACGGACTCGGTGGTCCGTGACCCGACCCCGAGCTGAGAGAAACCAAGTGGACTCAGCGGAACGAAATCCAGCCCTGTGCCGAATAACTAAGTGGCTTCAGCGGAACGAAATCTAGCTCTGAGCCAAATAACCAAGTGGCCTCGGCGGAACGAAATCCAACCCCGAGCCGAATAAACAAGTGGCCTCGGCGGAACGAAATCCAGCCCCGAGTCGAATAAACAAGTGGCCTCGGCGGAACGAAATTCAGCCCCGAGCAGAATAAACAAGTGGCCTCGATGGAATGAAATCCAGCCCCGAGCCGAATAACCAAGTGGCCTCAGCGGAACGAAATCTAGCCCCGAGCCGAATAATCTTTGGGACTTGTTCAGAAGGGAAGCGAGTCAACCTTTTTGAAGCCCTACCGAATCTGACAAGGGCGTCCCCTTGCCAGACCAGCGAAAAACAAAAAAAAAAACTTTAAAATTTAAAAAACGGGGGGTGACTCAATGCTTAGAAACGTTAAAGTGTAAACAATCAGCACAGATTCCTTAAAACAACGTCATGTCCGATGTTTCCAAAACACAATCCTGAATCTTTCAATTCAGAGTCCCGGCGAACCAAGATTTGGATCAAAGAGCGTTTAGAATGGTAAAGACACATCCTCTATACTTAAGGTCGCCATGGAGCCTGTGTATTGTTTGAGGGCTCCTCCTTACAACGCTGGAGCAAGCATACGCTATGAGGGCACAATCCCTCCCCGTGCTATACTACTCACGGATCTGAACGATCAAAATAGGGATCAAAGAGTGTCCGAAGCATTAAGGGAATGCTCCTCCTTATGCCCGGTAACACTGGAGCAAGCAAACGCCACGAGGGTGTTATCCCTCCTCGTTCTATGCTTCTCACGGATCCAAACGATCAAAATAGGGATCAAATAGTGTCTGAAGTATTAAGGGAATGCTCCTCCTTATGCCCGGTAACACTGGAGCAAGCAAACGCCACGAGGGTATCATCCCTCCTCGTGCTATGCTTCTCACGGATCCGAATGATCAAAATAGGGATCAAAGAGTGTCCGAAACATTAAGGGAATGCTCCTCCTTATGCCCGGTAACACTGGAGCAAGCAAACGCCACGAGGGTATCATCCCTCCTCGTGCTATGCTTCTCACGGATCTGAATGATCAAAATATGGATCAAAGAGTGTCCGAAACATTAAGGGAATGCTCCTCCTTATGCTCGGTAACACTGGAGCAAGCAAACGCCATGAGCGTATCATCCCTCCACGTGCTATGCTTCTCGCGGATCCACTGGTCAGACAAAACGTGTGGGAACACACTCCGTGCAGCCGCATTTCCCCAGCTGGCCAGACCGACCATCTTTCGGGGGTACTCCCTCCTCGTGATTATTATCTCGAAATATCTCCCAAGTCATAGGGTAGTTTTCCACTCCAGTTTCGGGGGTTTGATTTTACTATGAAAGGCTTTGCGTGCTCCCTTACGCGCTTCATCCCTTGATCTGATCCTCAAAGATGTCATGGGTTAGATTGGAGTACTTCTGCCCGGGGTGTTTTTTTTTTTGACCCCAAATCATCCCCCCGCGTCGAATGTGTCCCCGGAATACTGAATATGACTTTCAAGTCTAATTTGAAAAAGCGAGTGAAGGTTTTCTTAAATGAAAATTTTATTCATATTTGGGGACCTGCTGTCATTCCTACAACTCTCTGCAGGATATTTTGGGAGAGGGTTTATTTGATCTCCTAACCCTGGTCGGGTTGTTTAGAAAAAGAAATAAAGAAAAAACCTATTGGAAGTACTTCCTCAATATCTCGGCGTTCCAAGGCTTTTTTAGCCGTGTGCCGTCCAGCTATTCTAAAGTGTAGACACCCGGCCTTACCAAGGTTTCTTTGGCCGAGAAACCCGGATCCTTGCTTATCTTTTCCCTGTCTTTGTCCCCTTGCCTTTTCCGGGTACCTGCTTCAATGCAAAGAGTTTCCCTTGAGAGGGTGGCGAAACAGCTCCGAGCCACCTTCTGGCTTCCGCACACAATTCCAATCCCTTCGCGGGTCGGGAATTTCAACTTTAGGTAATAGCAAGACATTGCAGCTTTTGTCTTCATCATGAAAGGCCGACCAACAATGACTTGGTAACTGCTCATGCAATCCACCACCGTGAAGTTTATCATAATCGTCCGAGTTCGGGGACGAGTTCCGATCGTCATTGCCAATTGTATCATTCCCAGTGGGATGACCGTTGAGCCCCCGAAGCCGTATAGGGGAGTCCCATCGTCGGTTAGAGTCGCATACTCCACACCAAGGCCTTCCAAAGCCTCATTGGAGATTATATCCACCGCACTCCCGGGATCCACTAGGATTCTGTCTACCTCAGAACCACCGATTGTCGCCTTGATTATTAATGCATCATCGTGGGAGAAACTCACCCCTCGAGCATCCTTATCCGTGAACATTATTGGCACTGACCGACCGCCTTGAATTTCAGAGGCCCGTTCTGTTCTCAACACTTCCGACCCCTGAATCCAGCTATAATTTTTTCTTAACCGGTTAGAGTCCCCGGCCAGTGTTTTCCCCCTGCGATAATATTCACCTGTCAGCCATGTGCTCTCTGCCTTGCCGTCATAACTTCATGGTTAATGTAGTTGTTCAAATACCCATTCCGCGCTAGGTTTTCCATTTGCTCCCGTAGGTCTTAGCATCCGTCCGTTGTATGTCCCCGAAGATTATGATGCGCGCAATAGGATTTATTATTCCTCCTGTCTGGCGGGAATCTCCTGAGGTCAGGTTCTATCAAGAGACCTTTTCCCTGGATTTCCATGATGATTTGCCCCAGTGGTCTATTTAGAGGAATATATGCTTCTTCCCTGGCCACATGGTTTACCTGGGTCGAGATCCTATTTTTCTGGTCATCCCGAGGTACCGGTTTGAATTCCCTTCGCCTCGGGGGTGGTTTTTTGAAATCCCTGTCTGGTTTGCGAGGAGCTTCCGCTCTCGCCGTCTGTTCTCTAATGGTTGTCCCCCTCTGGGAGATTCTTTCTTCATTCTCCAACGAAACAAACTTCCAGGCTGTTTCCAGAGCGGTGGCATAGTCTGGTGTATCTTGGATCCTCAGGTGGGTCCACAGCTTTCCGACCTTTAACGCCCCCTTCAAACTTTCCAAGGCCTCGAGTGACTCATATCCCCCGACCTCGAGCACCATGTTATGGTACCGTTCAATGAAAGTCTTCAGGGGCTCGTCGTCCCCCTGCTTCATGAGCCTTAATTCCCCAATTGTCTTCTTTGGGACGCAGGCCCCCTTGAAGTGTCGAACAAATGACCTTCTGAGTTGAGCGAAGCTACTGATGCTTCCCGGGGCAAGACTTCTGAACCATAGAATGGCAGACCCGCCCAAGGTTAGGGGGAATACTTTGCAGACGGCATCCCCTACTACTCCTTGGACCTCCATCAACATGACAAAACTCTGAATATGAGATTTTGGATCAATGTGGCCTTTGTAGAGCGTCATGGACGGCATGTTGAATCGCCTTGGGAATCTTGCCGACCTTATTTCTTCTGTGAAGGGAAATTCAACCTCGCCGTCCCGAGCATCTGCTGTATTAGTTTTGGGGTTTACTCCCCACTTGGCCATTTCTTTTCTTAACCAAGATTTTATACTGCTATCTGTGTTACCGTGCCACATCTTGCGTCCTTCTTTGCGTCTGTCACCCCAGGTGCGGCGTTCCTCATGGCTTGAGATTTCCCGTCCGGCTTCACTATCCTTCCTATCTCCCCTTTGGGTGTCGTGGGGGCCCTCATAGGAAGAGTCTGGTGACTGTCTCCCTTCTTCTTCTTCCCACGTATCCTCATTTGTAAATATTTTTCTACTACTACGGACCTCATCCCGTATGGACCTTTCCTCCTAGGTTCATTGTCATCGCTCACATCTGCGACTTTTTTTCCTTCCGCTTTTTCGCCTCTCCTCCGATTGGCTCCGGCTTCAAGCCTCTCATTGTTCGTTTGTTCCATCCTCTCCAACCTGTTCATCATGGACTTCAACATGTTTTGATTTTCCTTCATTTCTTTCCTCATGTTTTCCTCTATTTTCTCCATCCATTCTGCTGTTGAACTCCCTGACGACCGGGGATTTCCATCTTCTGCCATCATCTTGCTACGCGAGCTGCTTCTTGTTGAACTCCCCACAGACGGCGCCAATTGTTGACGGCTGATTTTGGTCTCAAGGCAATATGGAATATTACCCCCAGGCCAATCCTCCCTCAATAGTGAATTTGTTTGGTTATGGGGGAACCAAAAACAAATTTAGCAAAAGACAGATAAATACTCCAATCAACAAGGAGATTTAACGTGGTTCGGCGGATCAGATCCAACCTACGTCCACAGGCACAAAACGAATGATATTTTTATTACTGAGATATGCTTCTCTGCTCTGTTTTGTGTTTACAAGTCTGATGGTAATGACATTGATATTGATTCTGATGCCTCTTACGCACACTCTACCCTCCTATTTATAATAGTGTAGAAATCAGATTCATTCTCCTACAAGAATTTCCTAGTTGAGACAATTTTCTTTTCCCATAAGGATTCCTAATTTAAAACTACTTTCACTTCCTTTATCCTATTAGGACACTAACTCATCAGTTTACCCCATGAAAATAGGATAGTTTGTCATCTTATCCGTAAGAGTAGGGTATCTTATCTTCTGGAACATGTCTTGTCACATATTCGGTCTTCATGAGGTCGGTCATAATGGTCCTTTGAATTGAGAATGCTTCTGCCGATCTGATAATTGCCCGGTCATCCGAACTCAAGTGCTCGGTTACCGATCATAAGTGCTCGGCCCCTTACTTTTTAGCACTTAGTGGTCGGGTCGGCATTAATGGTCTTGACCAAGAAGGGAATTACTTTTTTACCCCTGCCGTACTGCTTAAATAAGATAGGACCTGAAAACACCATCAACAATATATATCTTTCAATTTTTATTTTTAAAACTGCTGAACTTTACTATTCCCTATGTTGTTTGGGAGAGTAATGCTCCTGCAGATTATTTGGCAAGGATGGGTTTGAGTGGTCACAATAAATTTTGGATTGATTCTGAAGATATTCCATTGGAGTTAAAGAGTAGAATGCGAACAACCAAACATTCGAATTAGTTTAGTTTATGATATTTTTCAGTATTTCTTGAATATTTTTTTTCCAGGTTAGAAGATATTGTTGGAAGTGGGTTTTCCGGAGAATTTTTGTTTTTGTAACCACAGTTTTTTTGGGTCATAAATGAAAATATCTAATAAAATTTGAGAGTTGCCTTGCTGCTTAAACAAAAAAATAAAAATAACTAACTGTGTAAGTAGTTTAAATACTACCTTGGCTTTCTAGAGAACCGTTTATATTATTAGAACTCAAATCCAATGCTTCCAGGTTTTTCAATTTAGCTAATCCTGCACCACGAAAGAATAAATCATCTTAATCAGACCATGGGGAAAGCTTGAAATAATTACACAACTTCCTAAGTTTTTCAAAAATACATGCAATTAAACTTGGAAGATAACGATTGTTGCCGTATACCTTGAAATGTGGTTATTCCACAAGAACTAAGTTCCAATCTTGTCAAGTTTGTCAAATTTGTCAATCCTACCCCGATTGAAAAAAAAAAAAAAAAGAAAAGAAAAGATTACTTTAAAATTATTATAGAAGGCTGTTGTCAGTGCTCATGATAACATGGAAACTATTCTCAATAGCTTATACGTACCTAGATTTATTAGAGACCCACTAGTTATATTGCTGTTATAACATAGATCCAACACTTGTAGGTTTCTAATTTGCTAATCCTGATCAGAAAACAAAAATTTTGAAAAATACAATGGAGGTTCTTTTAATATTAAATTGCCTGGAAACGTACCTTGCTTGGTTTTGAAACCTTTAATTTCATTGGACTGAAGAATCAAAGTGGTAAGTGTAGTTAGTGTATTCAAAAATGGTGTTGACGGTGGATTTTGGTCTCAGGGTAATACGGGAATATCACCTCTGAGGAACCCTCCTTCAACTGTGAATTTGTTTGGTTATGCGGGAAACCAAAAGCAAACTTAGCGAAAAACAAAGAAATATGCCAATCAGACAAGGTGATTTAACGTGGTTCGGTGGACTTTGAGATCCGACCTACGTCCACGGACAAGAACAGGGTGGTACTCTTTTTATTACTCAAATACACCTCTCAGGCCTCTCCTTTGTTCTTACAAATCGGAACTTTATGACTCTAATCTCTCACTCTTGTGATGATTTTCAGATGCCCCTTTTACACATGCTCTGCCCTCCTATTTATAATAATACAGAAATCCGATTCCTATAAGAAATCCTATTTGTACTCAGTCTTCTCTTCTTTCATGGTTTCCTGATCCGATAATGCCTTCTTCTTCCGTATTCCCTTTTGGACTCTGACTCCTTCTCCTTGCGAGAGCAGGATATCTTTCTTATCTTATCCATAAGAATGGGGTGCTGTTGTCTTGAACACGGCTCGTTGTCTGGTCGGTCTTTATGAGGTCGGTCATGTTAATCTGTTATGCTGAGAATGTTTCTGCCGACCTTATAGTGCTCGGTCACCCGAACCAAAGTGGTCGGCCTTCATATGATGTGGTCGGCCTTCATATGATGTGGTCGGCCTTCATATGATGTGTCGGTCTTCATATGGTGTCCACCAGGGAAAGAATTTACCCTTTTGTCCTTGTCGTGCTGTCTCAAATACTGTAGTGCTTGAAAACACCATCAACATCTGTCCCCTAGTTCTTGGTTCCAACGAGTATGCGAGTTGGTACCGGGAACTATATGAAGAGGGTGTGCTGATTGTCCTTGCGGGTAGTCGTCCTAGAATGCAAAAAAGAATCTTCTAGTCGTTTCATTCATCTTTCCTCGAGACGCACAACCGTCATGTCTTCTTAAATGCCCATCAAATCATCTTTAGGTTTTCTTCTAACTTTTGACATATGTCAAACATCCGCTGGGTTCCCGCCAAAACCGACGGTGATGTGCATCCCAGTCATGACTATAAGAGAACGAGGGTTTCACTGTTCCATTTTTTCGGCAATTTCTCCTTCTCTTCTGTATTTTTCTTTACGATCCTTTCAACTCCGTGTTCTCGAAACTCGATCGCGGTCTTCATCCTTTTTTCGTTGCCGAGCACCTAAGGAACGAGCATCACCGCAGCGTAAAACCTCATGCTTCCGAGAAGAACAAGTAAGTCTTCTGAGCGATCTTCCTTCTTCTGTGGTGTTGTGATTCTATTTGCTTATTTTGCTTAGGGAGAGACTTGTGGTTTTGTTGGGTCTTGCTTTTAGGGCACTTCTTTAGAGACTCCATATCTAGTTTAGCACGGGTACCGTGGGTAGCTTCTCGTAGACTGATTCTTCCCCCTTCTCTGTTTTCTGGGTGTCAGGGATGTCTGACAGTAATTCATCCTCCGAAAGGCCTGCCAAAATCTCAACTCCCCATGCTGAAGAGCTTGAATATGGATCTTATCTACGCGGCCATCAGTTACTGTAAGGGGGACATTTCCGAGGAAGAGTTTCAAAAGTGGATTCCTCCCCCACCTGAGGAGGTGATGGATCCTGCTCCTATCTCGGTTGTTCCGGCTCCCGAGGTTCCTCCTGAAGAAGGATCGGAGGTTCCCGCCGTGGACGAGGACTGCCTTGAGATCCCTCCTCCTGTTGCCGAGGTTGAAGTCGCAGCTCCTCCTCCTGATGCCGAGCCGGTCCTTCCGCCATTTGAGCCAACTGTGGAAGAAGTTCTTGCTCCTGCGCGGGATGAATGAGAAAGGGTAACCCTGCCGGGGCCCTATGTACACTTTAACTTTTTCTTGTAATAATATTACAACTTGTATTTATATATATTTATGCATTTGTGTCTATTTATTTCTTTCTTCTTTTTCTTCTCCTTTATGCTTCTTGCCATCCTTGCAATTTTAAGGCCCATCAGGGGTCAACACGAGTTAGAGGGGTCTGGATTGCCCCCGGGAAGAGTAAGGCATTTGGACCCGGGGGAATGTTATGTCCCTGGTCCGGAGAGCTGACTTGGTGGGGCGTAACTTGTCTCTGAGCTAAGCGAACGACTTGGGTTTTGGGGGATGTTTCCTCCCCAGACCAAAGCGGCTGATTCGGTGGGACGTAACCCGACCCCGAGTTGTTTAAACGACTTGGCCCTGGGGGAATGTTACGTCCCCAGTCCAAAGGGCAGACTCGGTGGGGCATCGCCCGACCCCGAGCTGTTTGAATCACTTGGCCCTGGGGGAATGTTACGTCCCCAGTCCAAAGACAGACTCGGTGGGACATCGCCCGACCCCGAGCTGTTTGAATCACTTGGCCCTGGGGGAATGTTACGTCCCCAGTCCGAAGGCAGACTCGGTGGGACATCGCCCGACCCCGAGCTGTTTGAATCATTTGACCCTGGGGGAATGTTACGTCCCCAGTCCAAAGACAGACTCGGTGGGACATCGCCCGACCCCGAGCTGTTTGAATCACTTGGCCCTGGGGGAATGTTACATCCCCAGTCCAAAGACAGACTCGGTGGGACATCGCCCGACCCCGAGCTGTTTGAATCACTACGCCCTGGGGGAATGTTACGTCCCCAGTCCGAAGGCAGACTCGGTGGGACATCGCCCGACCCCGAGCTGTTTGAATCATTTGACCCTGGGGGAATGTTACGTCCCCAGTCCAAAGACAGACTCGGTGGGACATCGCCCGACCCCGAGCTGTTTGAATCACTTGGCCCTGGGGGAATGTTACTTCCCCAGTCCAAAGACAGACTCGGTGGGACATCGCCCGACCCCGAGCTGTTTGAATCACTTGGCCCTGGGGGAATGTTACGTCCCCAGTCCGAAGGCAGACTCGGTGGGACATCGCCCGACCCCGAGCTGTTTGAATCACTTGGCCCTGGGGGAATGTTACGTCCCCAGTCCAAAGACAGACTCGGTAGGACATCGCCCGACCCCGAGCTGTTTGAATCGCTTGGCCTGGGGGAATGTTACGTCCCCAGTCCAAAGACAGACTCGGTGGACATCGCCCGACCCCGAGCTGTTAGAATCACTTGGCCCTGGGGGAATGTTACGTCCCCAGTCCAAAGACAGACTCGGTGGGACATCGCCCGACCCCGAGCTGTTTGAATCACTTGACCCTGGGGGAATGTTACGTCCCCAGTCCAAAGACAGACTCGGTGGGACATCGCCCGACCCCGAGCTGTTTGAATCACTTGGCCCTGGGGGAATGTTACGTCCCCAGTCCAAAGACAGACTCGGTGGGATATCGCCCGACCCCGAGCTGTTTGAATCGCTTGGCCCTGGGGGAATGTTACGTCCCCAGTCCAAAGACAGACTCGGTGGGACATCGCCCGACCCCGAGCTAAGTAAACAAACGGCCTCAGCGGAACGAAATCCAACCCCGATCCGTCGTTTTTTCGAATTTAAAGGTTTTCATCAAAAAAGGAATTTTTATTCATGTTTGGGGGCGGACCGCCCTTTTTACAACAGTTGTTCTGGTTCGGTGTTTTGTCCGGCTTCTGCAAAAAAGAAAATAGAAGAAAGGAAAGTTGATCTTCAGGGGAAGTACTTTCTTAACATCTCGGCGTTCCATGATTTCTTCAATCTCTTGCCGTCCAGACGCCCCAATATGTAGGCCCCTGGTCTTACTATCTCAGTGATCTTGTAAGGTCCCTCCCACTTGGCACCTAACGAACCCTCTTCAGGTCGTCGGGTGTTCAGAGTCACTTTTCTTAGCACTAGATCGCCTGGTAGGAAGGAGCGGGTCCGAACTCTCTTATTGTAGAATCGGGCCATTCTCTGTTGGTAGATGGCTGCTCTTACTGCTGACTGCTCTCTTCTTTCTTCGATCAGGTCGAGGTGATTTTTGATAAGTTCTTCGTTCCGTTCGTTTTCAAAGTGACGGACCCGGTGGGTTGATATTCCGATCTCTGCCGGGATGACGGCCTCACATCCGTATGATAGGGAGAAGGGTGTCTCTCCTGTTGAGTCCTTGAAGGTCGTTCGGTGTGCCCACAGTACCTCTGGTAGCTCCTCGACCCATAGGCTTTTGCTTGATCCGAGCCGAGCTTTCAGGTTTGACTCGATGGTTTTATTGGTGGCTTCAACCTGCCCGTTCGACTTGGGATGGGCCGGTGAGGCGAATTTTAAGGTTATCTGGAGGTCTTCACAAAGTTTTCTGAATCCCCTGCTGTCGAATTGCTTTCCGTTGTCGGTGATGATTGCCTGGGGGATTCCGAACCGGCAAATTATATTTCTCTTCAGGAACTCCGTGGCTTTCTTTTCCGAGATGGTGGACAATGGTTCTGCTCCTACCCATTTGGTAAAGTAGTCTATGGCCACGATTGCATATTTCGCCTGACCTCGTCCTTTCGGCATCGGTCCTATAATGTCTAGCCCCCACTGTGCGAAGGGCCAGGGGCTAGATATGGTGGTCAGCTGCTCTGCCGGTTGATGGTGGAGGTTGGCATTCTTTTGGCATCCCTCGCATTTCCGTGCTATCTTCACGCCATCCTCGTGCATGGTTGGCCAGTAAAATCCTTGCCTCAAGGATTTGAAGGCGATTGATCTTCCCCCGGCGTGACTTCCGCAGATGCCGGCGTGAATCTCCCTGAGCACGTAGTCTGCTTCTTCTGGTGCTAAGCATCTTAGGAGGGGTACGGTGTATCCTCTCCGGTAGAGTACTCCCCCAATTAGGGAAAACTTGGTGCTCTTGAACTTCAGCTTCCTGGCCTCCTTTTTATCTTTTGGGGTCTCTCCTGTTTCCAGGTACCTTCTGATCGGTTGCATCCATGAATCTTTGTCTTCTTCTTCTAGTACATCCACCTCTGTCTCCCTTGTGCTTCTTTCTTGGAGGTATATAAGAGGGATTACCCTGGGCTTTTCTGTCTTCATTGAAGAGGCAAGCCTGGCCAGGGAATCTGCTTCGCAGTTGTCTTCTCGTCCGACCTGTTCGAAGAGTACGCTTCCCACTTTTTCCACCCACTTTTTTACTTCGGCTAGGTAAGCTACCATGGATGGTTCTCTGGCTTGAAAGTCTCATTTCAGCTGTTGTATTGCTAGCTGAGAATCACTCCTGATCACTACATTGCGGACTCCTACTACCGTACACAGCCTTAGTCCGGCCAGTATCGCCTCGTACTCTGCTTCATTATTTGTAGTTTTGAAGGCGAATTTGAGGGCGAGCAGTATTTCTTCTCCCTTTTCGCTTTTTAGTGCTACCCCTGCTCCGTAGCCGTGCGAGCTTGCGGACCCGTCTACAGACATTTCCCACCTGTCTTCTTCTACGGCTAAGACCTGCGGTTCTGTGAGCTCTACTATGAAGTCTGCTAAGGCCTGCCCTTTTATTGCTGTTCTTGGGAGGTAGGAGATGTCGTGCTCGCTTATCTCCACTGACCACTTCATCAGCCTCCCTGAGGCCTCTGGCTTCTGCAAGATTTGTCTTAGGGGAAAATCCGTGTATACTTTGATTGGATGGGCTTGAAAGTAGGGTCGTAACTTCCGAGCTGTGGTGATCAGGGATAGGGCGACGAGTTCGTGTATGGGGTATCGAGTTTCTGCGTCCAGCAGGGCTTTACTGACGTAGTAAACTGGTTTTTGGACGTGGTCCGTCTCTTGTACCAGTGCCGAGCTTACTGCGTGTTTTGAGACGGCCAGGTATAGATACAGCGTCTCCCCTGGGAGGGGTTTGGCTAGGAGAGGGGGCTGTGCCAGGTATTGTTTTAGGTGCTGGAAGGCTTCTTCGCACTCGGGTGTCCAGTCAACCCCTTTTTGAGCTTTTTTGATGACTTTGAAGAAATGATGGCACTTGTCGGTTGCTCGTGAGATGAACCGGTTGAGTGCGGCGATTCTTCCTGTAAGGCTTTGCACTTCCTTAACTGTCCGGGGAGACTTCAGGTCTAGCACGGCCTGTATCTTTTGCGGGTTTGCTTCAATGCCTCGTGAACTTACCATGTAGCCCAGGAATTTTCCCGAGGCTACCCCGAATGCGCACTTCTCTGGATTGAGCTTTAAACTGTGTTTCCTCAGGAGTTCGAAAGTTTTCTTCAGGTCGGCTACATGGCCTCTTGGTTCCTTGGACATTGTTATCATGTCGTCGATATATACCAGCATGGTCGTGCCGATGAGTGGTTTGAAGACTTTGTTCACCAGTCTCTTGAAAGTCGCCCCTGCATTCTTCAATCCGAAAGGCATTACTTTGTAGCAGTATAGCCCTTGGTCAGTAATAAAGGTGGTCTTCTCCTCATCCGCAGGGTGCATCTTGACTTGATTGTATCCCGAGAAGGCGTCCATGAAGCTTAGCAGCCCTTGGCAGGCTGTTGTATCCACCAGTTGGTCTATATTTGGGAGGGGAAAGCTGTCTTTTGGACATGCTTTGTTGAGGTCGGTGAAATCTACGCACATTCTCCACTTTCCGTTAGACTTTTTCACCAGTACCACGTTGGACACCCATTCTGGGTATTTTACTTCCCGGATAAAGCCGGCTTTCAGCAATTTTTCCACCTCGGTTGTTATTGCTCCGCACCGCTCCTGGTTGAATATTCTCCTCTTCTGTTTTACTGGCTTGTGTAATGGGTCACTGCTAAGCGGTGGCTTATGAATTTGGGTCGATTCCGGGCATGTCATCGTGTCCCCATGCAAAAACGTCGGGGTATTCTTGCAGACATTCCAACAAGTCTTTTCTTAGGGCTTTGTCCAGACTTCCTCCTATTTTTATGTTCTTCTCTGGCCCGAATAGTTTTACTTCTTCCAATTCTTCGGCTGATCCGAGCCGTGCAGCTTTGTCGGGCCGAGGAGCAGGGTCTTTCCTTGTACTCTCATCATCCTCGTCTCTCTGTCTCTTCTTGGTGCTTCTTTCTACGCAGAGGTTTTCACGCGAGAAAGTGGCAAAACAGCTGCGGGCTTTTTTCTGGCTTCCGCATACGATACCGATCCCTTCCCGTGTGGGGAACTTCAATTTCAAGTAATGACAGGACATTGCGGCCTTGGTTTTCATCATGAAGGGGCGCCGACAATGACTTGATAACTGCTCATGCAGTCTACTGCGGTGAAGTTTATCATGATTGTTCGGGTTTTGGGGGCAGTCCCGATCGTCACTGCTAACTGAATTTTTCCCAGGGGGATGACCGTTGATCCCCCGAATCCGTACATGGGGGTGCTGTCTTTGGTTAGGGCTGTGCATTCTACCCCCAGGTCCTCCAAAGTCTCTTTGGAAATTATGTCTACCGCGCTCCCAGGATCCACCAGGATTCGGTCCACTTCTGTGCCACCGATCGTTGCTTTGATTATCAGTGCGTCATCGTGGGGGAAACTTACCCCCTGAGCGTCTTCATCGGTGAACATAATGGGTGTTGACTGATTTCCTTGGGGGTTTGGGATTTTTTCTGTTTTCAGCACCTCTGTTCCCCGTGCTCGGCTGTAATTCTTTCTTGACCGGTTAGAGTCCCCGGCCAGCGTTGCCCCTCCTGCGATGACGTTCACCCCTCGATTCCTTGCCCTTTGTCTGGCGGCCATGGTTTCGTGGTCGATGTAATTGTTCAGGTACCCGTTCCGGGCCAAGTCCTCCATTTGTTCCCGCAGATCCTTGCACTCATCGGTTGTGTGCCCTTTTAGGTTGTGATGTAGGCAGTAGGACCTTTTGTTTTTTCTGTCTGGGGGAAACCTCCTGAGGTCTGGTTCTATTAAGAGACCTTTCTCCCGTATCTCCATGATGATTTTTCCTGGCGGTTTATTCAAAGGGATATATGCCTCCTCTCGAACCACGTGGTTTACCTGAGTTGTGGGCCTCTTTCCTTGATCCTTCTGTGTCATTGGCTTGAATTCTTTGGGTCTTGGATTGAACTTCCGGAATTCTCTTTCCGGTCGCCGGTGGTCTTCCCTCCTTGTCACCCTTTCTCTGGTGGTTGTCCCCCTCCGGGATACTTTTTCTTCGCTTTCTAGCAGGACGTACTTCCTGGCTATCTCCAGTGCGGTAGCGTAGTCTGGTGTTTCATGGATTCTCAGATGGGTCCACAGTTTCCCGACCCTTAGGGCCCCTTTCAGACTTTCCAGGGCTTCTTGGGATTCGTACCTCCGACCTCGAGTACGATGTTATGGTACCTTTAAATGAAGCTTTTCAGCGTTTCGTCGTCTCCCTGTTTTAAGAGCCTTAGTTCTCCTATTGTCTTTTTAGGGGTGCAAGCTCCTTTGAAGTGTCGGATGAACGATTTCTTAAGCTGGGAGAAGCTCTGGATGCTCCCCGGGCCAGACTTCTATACCATAGGATGGCAGGTCCACCTAAAGTTAAGGGAAATACTTTGCATACGGCGTCGCCCGTTACCCCCTGTACTTCCATCAGGAGGACAAAATTCTCAATGTGGGATTTTGGGTCGGAGTGGCCTTTGTATGGTGCCACGGTCGGCATGTTAAATCTCTTTGGGAACTGTGCTGTTTTTATTTCTTCTGTAAGGGGAGACCCCTCTCTCGCCGCCTCGGGTGTCTCCCGCGCCGATCTTGAGGCTTTCTTCCCATCTGGTCATCTCTTTTTTCAACAAGATTTTATTTCACGGGTTGTGCCCCCGTGTCGCCTTCTGTGTCCTTCTGTTCGCCTGTCGTTCCGGGCGTGGCGTTCTTTAAGCCCGGAGGTCTCCTGTACGTCTTCGTTGTACTTTCTATCTTCTTTCTCGGAGCTGTAAAATCTGTCGGAGGAGGGGTCGGGTGATTGTTCCTCCTCTTCCCATGCGTCTTCGGATCGTGGCTCTCTTCCTACCACTTCGGATCTTATCCCATAAGGGCCTCTCTTTCTGGGTCCCTCGTCTTCCCTTATATCTACTACTCTTTTTCCTTTTTCCCTATCTTTCCTCTTCTGGTCGGCCCCGGTTTCAGGTTCCTCGTTGTTTGCTCCTTCCATTCTTTCTAGTCGATCCATCATAGACCTCATGCTATCTTCCATCTTTTTCATCCAGTCCATTGCCGGACCTCCTGATTGGGGATTTCCGTCTTCCGCCATTTGTCTTATCACGTGAACTGCTTTTTGTTGAAGTTCCCCACAGACGGCGCCAACTGTTGACGGTGGATTTTGGTCTCAGGGTAATACGGGAATATCACCTCTGAGGGAACCCTCCTTCAACTGTGAATTTGTTTGGTTATGCGGGAAACCAAAAGCAAACTTAGCGAAAAACAAAGAAATATGCCAATCAGACAAGGTGATTTAACGTGGTTCGGTGGACTTTGAGATCCGACCTACGTCCACGGACAAGAACAGGGTGGTACTCTTTTTATTACTCAAATACACCTCTCAGGCCTCTCCTTTGTTCTTACAAATCGGAACTTTATGACTCTAATCTCTCACTCTTGTGATGATTTTCAGATGCCCCTTTTACACATGCTCTGCCCTCCTATTTATAATAATACAGAAATTCGATTCCTATAAGAAATCCTATTTGTACTCAGTCTTCTCTTCTTTCATGGTTTCCTGATCCGATAATGCCTTCTTCTTCCGTATTCCCTTTTGGACTCTGACTCCTTCTCCTTGCGAGAGCAGGATATCTTTCTTATCTTATCCATAAGAATGGGGTGCCGTTGTCTTGAACACGGCTCGTTGTCTGGTCGGTCTTTATGAGGTCGGTCATGTTTAATCTGTTATGCTGAGAATGTTTCTGCCGACCTTATAGTGCTCGGTCACCCGAACCAAAGTGGTCGGCCTTCATATGATGTGGTCGGCCTTCATATGATGTGGTCGGCCTTCATATGATGTGGTCGGTCTTCATATGGTGTCCACCAGGGAAAGAATTTACCCTTTTGTCCTTGTCGTGCTGTCTTAAATACTGTAGTGCTTGAAAACACCATCAACAAATGGTAATATGCTGTCGTTGAAAAATACAATGGAGGTTCTTTTAATATTAAAGCTGTTTCTACCTATGATGAAGTATTTCTCTCTTAATGCTTTAAATTTCCTTTTATTTTTTATTTTTGGCTTTATTTTTGATTTCCCTGTGGTTCCACCCTTATATAGTGACGGTTAAAGTCTGAATAGATCCCCAAAGGGTGTGATTTGATGATGTAGGGCTCAGGATCTCACATTGAGGTCATATGTTCGAATTCAGGGAATGCAGTTCATATGATTAATATTAAATGACTTGAATATCCCCAAAACTGTCCAAATATAGTAAAAGATTATAACAATGAATATAGTTCTTAAATATAAATGCGATTGATAAAAATAATTTTTAATGCATTTACACTTTATTCGTTAGTGTATGAGTTGATAAGCCCTAAGGGTGAATTTGATTGTCAGGTCTTGTATTCGAGTTGATGAGGTGCATTTCTTGTTTGTAAGAATTTGGGATAACCGATGAGATTTTACCTACTATGCTTAAGCACGAGTCGAGTGATTAAGCGGCAAAGTTTCTAACGTTTCTGGAAAAAAAAAATGAGTTGATAAATTCAATAGTGCGCATTTTCAAAATTAAGCAGCTGGTCAGACTTAAAATTTTAAAATGCTAAAATTTCTTAGTACTTGTTTTTAATACAATTTCACAGCCTTTTACGGTTGAATTCAAAGTTCACACCATTGAAAGTTGTAATGCAACTGACGTTGCCTATTGAAATTACTTGTGACGAGGGTCGATTCATCTGCTCAGAAATCAATCGAGACGCAACTCGGAACTCAATTATCATTAGTCAATCAAGACACAGCTTAGAAATCAACTCTCATTCAGGAGAAAATCTTCCTCCAGTCCTTCCCTAGTCTATGAAGGAAGATTTTGAGTCCCCATTACTTTTGTGGGGACTCGAACCCATATCTCTCACTTGGTGAGAGACATGAGTTACCAATGGGCTACACACTCATTGTCCTGTTAAGATCACTTTTGAAAGAGACTGAAGTATTTTTTTTTTCTTTGGGATTGAATACAAAGTGACTGATCTATATTACAAGGCCAAAAAAAATATTAAAGCTCAACATACAAGGGTATCATATTTTATCCTCTCACAATGAGTCACCTTTCCCAATTTCAATACAATCAAAACAGAAGGAATCCTAGAGTACAACTCAGAAGAAGTAACACAAAGAAACTCAGAGGGAACAATTCTTGGAATCCTAGAATAAGTACACGAAATAATAACAGCTATCAAGATATCTTTTTTAAAATAAGTACACGACACGTGTAGAGTGTCAAAAAATGATAAAAAGCCTTTGGATTTTAGGCCTAATCCAAATATTAAAGACCGAATCAATGAGTGAAAACCTATAAATATAAAACATTAACTCATAGGGGATCAAATCACACAACCCGCGCGGGTTGATGGTCGAACCACGGGTCACTGAACCCTTTTGTCTTTGTTAATGTGTATGTAGACTCGGCCAACGGTTCGATTCGGTTTCGAATCAGAACCGAACCGAACGGTTCCCGGTTCCACAACCGGAACCGAACCAGATAATTCCGGTTCGGTTCCGATTCCACACTATTGTGGAACCGAGAACCGAACCGGAACCAGACGGTACCGGTTTGGTTACAATTCCCCTTCCGTTTTTTTTTTTAAAAAAAAATTTAATAATAAAATTTAAAAAATAGAAAAAATTATATACCAAAACGATCCTTTAATCGTAATGTTTTTTCAAACTATCACATCATTTTTATAGAAACTTTTTTATAAAAATTCTTTAACATAGAATCTTTTTTATAGCCAACTCTTGCTAGTGTTTTCTTCATATAAATGATGTGAGATATTTGTTACTTGGCTATTGTGTCCCACATCACTTATATGAAGAAATCAATAACCAAGAGTTGGTTATAAACATGTTGTGGGCATTCATGTTTTAGTATTGAAATTTTAAATTTCATTACTACTTCTCTAAAAATTATTATTAAAATTTAAAGAAAAAAAACTGGAAAACAGTTTTAGGGTTCCAAGCCGTTGGGGAAACCCGTACGGTTCCGGTTGGAATCGTTCAGTTCCAGCCGGTTCGGTTAGGGTCAGAACCCTAACCGAACCGGTTAATTACTGTTCCGGTTCCGGAACCGGAACCGGAATCGTCCGGTTCCAACCGTTTCGGTTTCGGTTCTGAACCTTGGTCGGGTTTATGTGTATGGGTAGCCTACAACATGAATGATAACGATTTGACATTTGAAGTATCAGCGAGGTGTATTCATTAGTTCTATTCTAGGATGCAGATCATTTTGGATTTTGTATTTATTTTTTTAAAAAAAAATTTAATAATGATTTTTTAAAAAATATAAGATTAAAATATTTATTTAAAATTATGAATTTGAATTTAGATTACATTAAATTACAAATAATATTTTTATCTAAAAAATTAAAAACAAAATTATTAAATTAAAGAGCTTGAACTTAATTTTTTAAAAACTTAAGTTGCCTACGTATCCTTCAGGAGTGAGAGGAACCAAAGCTCATGTAGTTCCATTACAATTTTAATATAGTTCCTCATTGTAATTTACAATTATTTACTAATCAATCACCATCAATCATCATTATCATCAGTACTTGTTGATCCTTCAGCTCCCGTTCCGCTTGCACTTGCAGATGCATTGTCGAACAAGTCCTCAAAGTCATCGGGGGCATCTTCTTATTGCCCCAGATAAGCTCGAGTCCAATCATCCACACATGTTGTTGCTTCTTAAATGCTTGGATGTAATGAAGATCGTCTCGCTTCCAATATAATGCCTCTTATGTTGAAGGCTTGCTCTACCGCAACGGTGGAAACATGTGCTGCCAATAACTCTTTAGCAATAATTGATAATACATGAAATACATTTTGATGTCGGTTCCACCAGTCAAGGACTTAAAATTTTTTACTCACTAAACTTTTAGTAGGAAACTCGAAATTGATAGATAAATAATTATGTAATTCCGGATTGTTAGTCATGTTATCCCTATATTTTGTATTTCGTTGTAGTAATCAATGATCACCTACGATAAGTCTTGATTATATTACAGGTTCGCTACTACTAGATTGTCTTATTGATTGCAAGTTATATCTACTAACATAATAATTAAATAAATCTATTAAATTAATTTTTATTTTAGCTATTATTCTTGTAATATCAATTTCATCTATTATTTCTAAATATTCATAATAAGCTTGTACGACACTATTCAAGCCTTCTAATTTAAATTTAGGATAAAAAATCACGGCAATAAGATAAAGTAATGGAATGTCTCTAAAATAATTCAATCATTTTCGTTTCATAACAACAATAGCTTCAAGCAAAACAATATCATTATGATCAAAATTTTCAACATGCTCATATAGGGTACCAACAATATTCAAACTTTCAACAAGAAATAAATGTGTTGTAGGATAATAAACTCCGCTAAAACTATTTGTATTAAAAACTTTTAAAATATCTAAAAAAATTCACAAACATCTAATTTTCTAGGAAAAAGTGTGATATGTTGAGAAAAAAAACTACATAATGCATCTTTGTATTGGAAGGCTTGACATAAAAGAAAATAAGTTGAATTCCAACATGTTGGAATATCTTGTGAAAATTTTATCGCTTTAATACTATTTAATTTACAAAACTTAGCTCATTCTCTCCTAACTTGAGAATATGACCAAATACAATTAAGTGCAATCTTAATAAGATCAATGAAAGGTGCTAAATCAGTCAGACCATCTTGAACACATAAATTAAGGACACGACATGTGCAACGAACATGAAAAATCAACCCCCCAAATTTGGTTCGCATATTTTTGTTAAACCTTTAATTGATGTAGTATTTGCAGATGCATTATTGAAACCAATTGTTAAAATTTCACCTAATAAACCAAATTCATCAAAAATTACTTTCATCATTTTATAAATATTTTGTACAATATGTTGTTCATCAAAACTCTAAATGCAATAAGTTATTTTTGCATGTTCCATAATGCATCAATCCAATAAAAAGTCACACCCATGTATGAGTGTGTTTGCCAATTATCACTCCAAATATCAGAACAAATAGAAAAACAACCTTTAATATCTTTAAATGTTTCATTTAAAATAATTTTACAATCTTTGTATAATTTAAAAATTTGACGTTTTGTTGTATTTCTAGTCATTCTACAAGCAACAAGTTTTAAAGCATTCTGAATGTAATTAGTAAAAGTATTTTTTCACCAAAACTTAAAGAAAGATGTGTCATACAAGTTAATTTAGCAAATTCTTCTCTATTTTTAGCATCTGAATATTTAAATAAATCTAAAGAACTCGTACATCCACTAGATGATGTGTACCTTGTGTAGGAGCGAAGCGGGGTTTACTGCTATGCCTATGATGTTCGGCGACCACGACACTGTTGGGCTCGCAACCCGTAGAGAGTACGGAGTAGCCCGCGGGGGACTAAATCGGAGAATAAAGGAGTCACTACCCAGTGTGAACTGGGAAAAGATTTAAGGCCGCACTCACCCCTCGCAAGGGAAGACCTCAAACCATTGGGTTCAGAATGATCCCTTATTTATGCCAGTATAATGGACAAGTTCACACAATGATATAGCCAAGTCTTATGCAGTTCATGCAAGATAATTCAAGTAAACACACATTTGCACACCCATAAATATTAATAGAAGTAATGAAGGCGTATTAAATTAAGAAATACAAGGTGCGATAACAAAAATCATAATAAATAATCAAAAGCGGAAAAAACGTCAATGAATAAATAGGCAAAAAGGGGGTTAATCACGCATATATGAGTATTTCCCAAGTGGTACGTGGAGTTGTATCCCAAGTACAGACCGCACTACCGTCCATTCAGATTCGGCTACAGAATTTATGTCTGTGTTTCCATCTGATATACCGTGAGAGATAATAACACACATAAACATTAATGCAATGTAAATAAAAATAATAATATAATAATGCATATGCAGATAATCACCAATATGAATAAACAAAATAAAGGGCGAAATAATAAAATAACAATAAATAGGCAAAAAGATAAATAACAAACTAAATGCGAAATAATAAAATGACGGTGAATAAATAAATAAAAAAAGATAAATAACGGAATGCCAAAAAAAGAAAATGTGACTAGAAATTTGGCCGTCTTTAATGTAGGACTTCGCATACCCGGCTAGACGTATTTCACGTCCAGCCAGGCGTGCAGCGTCCAGAACTATAAAATCAATATGGTAAATGGTGCCTTCAGGTCTTTTAAGTTATTTTCTTGGAAGTGCGTTAGGCTGTCGTCGGAAGGTTCGCTGGTTTGCTATTTCTGGTTCGCTGTTTTTGCTATTTTTGGTTGCTATTTTTTGGCTTGATGTTTCGGTTTCTGCTCGCTATTTGTTTTGGCTGCTGTTTGCTTTTTTTGGGCTGCTATTTTTTCTGTTTTTGGCTGCTGTTTTGGTTGTTTTTGGGCTGCTATTTTGGTTGTTTTGTCAGCTGTTTTTTTGGTGTTTTGGGCTGCTTTTTTTGCTGTTGTTTTGGTTATTTTTGGGCTGCTATTTTTGATATTTTTTGGGGCTGTTTTCTTCTGTTTTTTCGATGGTTTCCTCACTATTTTTGGGCTGGTTGTTTTGGTTGTATTTCACGGTTTTGGTGCTTTTTTGGGCTGCTGTTTTTGGCTTGGTTTTGTTGTTGTTTATTCGGTGGAGGGATGCTTTTTTTGGCTCGGTTTTATTGTTGTTTGTTCGGTGGAGGCCTGAGATTTTTTTTTTGTATGTTCAGTAATTTGGTGGTTGTTTGGGTTTCACGGTTTTCAAGGTTTGTTCACGGATTTTGGGTGATGAAGAAGAAGAAAGTGCTCCTAGGTTTTTTTGTTTGTGTTTCACGCCCAAAGCCTCCTTCTCAAGCTTGGTGATTGCTCCTTTTTATAATGATAAGTGATCTCCAAATCATGGAAATAAATCACATTGATTTGGGGGAATATATTATTTTGGGATACAATCTCTTGTTAAATTGGATGAGATCCCAAAATCTCACTAATTTGGAAAGTGATTTGAGGGGATTTTAGCATGTGGAATGCATGGGATTTCATATCTTGTTAAATTGTAAAGTGGTTTGAGGGGATTTGCACATGTGAATTGCATGTGGTTTTCCTTTATTTGGGCGTGCATAGTGGATTTCATGGGCCTTGGGCGTGTGCTGCATAGGCTTTGTGTGGTGTTTGGCGTGGGCATGGATTATATGGGCTTTCATGGGTTGTAGGGGTTTTGGGCCGAGGCTAAGTTTTGAAACAAAAACTGACTTAGCGAACTGAGACTGGCTAGTGATTCCGAATCCAATGAGGTGCTAATTTTGGAGTTTTTCCTTCCGGTATTCGTTTCCCGCGACTTCCACAACTTTTCAAGTAGTGCCTCCATACGAGGCTCATCATCGGGCTTATATAAAAATGCAGTATCTACACCTTGCTATTTGAGTTTATGTTGTATCAAGTCCAATTTCAGCAGCATGATGTCTTTCCAAGTGCTTGATCATATTACCATATCCACCAATAAATTGTAAGAAACCCCACAATAGTTGCATATTACTCTTGCACCTTCATTTTCAGTCTGGACTAAATGAAAATGAATTTTGAAAATATCGGAGGAACGAGACTTTACTTCTCTTCTCGGTGTACCGATACGAGGGCCGCTCTTAGGTTGACACATTTGACATGGTTTTCTTAGATGAGCTTGCCATTTTTTGTTAAATAAATTTTAAAGAATGGGAGAATTGAGGGTGACAAATTGTAGATGATAGAATTAAGAATGAGAGAATTGTAATAATTGAGAGAATTGAGAATTGATGTGTTGAAAAAATGAAAATCGACCCATATTTATATATTTTTGGAATATTTTGTGATATCTATAATGCCCATAAAACTAGACATTTTATTAATGTTATTAAGAATAAATTATTAAATTACATATTTTATTTAATTTTTTTTTGGAATTGAGGGCAGAATTGAACCGAAAAATTTCGGTTCCGGTTCAAGTTCGGAACCAAAACCGTGGCCGAGTATATTTTTTAGTGGAATAGATTTGTATTTTTAAAAAAATTAATAAAAAATTGAATAATTCACATTGAGAAATGCAAGTTTAGAAAAGAAAAAAATTAAAATATATAATATAATCATACAATATTGGAAAAAATATTATAAATATCATAATAGTTAAAAATAATTAATATATAAGGCTGTGGGTTGAAATTTTTCAACTCGCAACCCGTGTGAGTTGGCCAAAACCAACCCTTTGGGTTGAAATTTTTTTTCCAACCCAACCCGCAGGTCGGGTTGGATTTACAGAACCCTAGAAAAATGTCTTAATTTTGTCATTCACTCTCCTCTAATTCATTGGGAAGCAACAAACCTTTCTTCTCCTCCTTAAATTCTCTACAATATCTCTTTTTTTCTTAGGCTTTAGATAAACACAACTTAACATGAGTATTGGAGTGTCTCTACAGGTACAAACCGTTCGCCAAAAAAAGAAAACAATTGACACTATTTACTTCAAGCAAATTCGTGAAGGTAAAATTTTCAAGCCCTTTAACATGAAAAATTATATTATGTTTCGGGTGTATATGTCATCTCTCTCATAATTGCTGGGTCCCACAACTGTGTGGGACCCATCTGCTGTGAGAGATATGGCATATACACCCAAAACATGATATATTATCTCCTTTAACAGGGATAAGGATTTAGTGTTGAGCTGATTTTATGCTGAACACTAAATTAATGACTATTAAGTAAGAGAAATGAAAAGTAAAAAATAAATCACAACTATTAATTTAGTGTTTAATACAAATTTAGCTAAGCACAAAATCTTTATCCCTATATATCAGTACGACAAAAAAAAATCACTAAACTCTTACATAGGATTTTTCAAACCATCTGCCTTAAGTAGTGGTCGAGAAAGAGAATGAAGTTAAAAAAATCAAAGTTGTTTCCAATTTCATTTCTTTTCTAGGTAATTACATATTTTTTACTAGAATATTGTTGATGGTGGTTTTTCATTCATTTCTTTTCTAGGTAATTACATATTTTTTACTAGAATATTGTTGATGGTGGTTTTTCACTCCGAGAAAGGATCAAATACCGAGGAGGGGTAGAATGATATTGTATTTAGCCAAAATGGATGATAAAGGCCCAAAGGCCCGGAGAGACAGAATGGGTCTAACAGAGGAGCCTGACGGCATGATCCAGAGGGGTTCTTCCAAGGATAGAATCTGTTGAAGGCAAGGCAATCATTGATGCCAACCCGATCTTATGAAAACTGGATGAATTTGGAGTTTTCTGAGAGTTTATTGAAACCGACCCAAAGAGGCCTTTATGTGTCAACCCAACCTGGTTGAGAGAGCTTAAGGGAGCTTTGATAGTATTATCTGCATTGGTATGCCAAACCGATGAACGAAGATGGGATCACAGGCCGACCTGTGTTGGAGTCATATGACGTATACCCTAGGTGAAAAGATAAGCTTCTAGAAGGCTAATGATGACCGTGAGAAAGCAACGGTTCCCATTGAGAGTAGCCTCTGCCAACCGCCATAGGCCGGTACAATGGCAAAGAGGTGGCAGAGCAGAGCCGCCAGAGGCCTTTGCAGTATTAGTGAAATATGTTGATCTGATTGGTCCAGCTGGAAGGTGGTTGAGGAGAGTTGTACCAGAAATGATAACAAGATGGCATGAGATGACCTCAGAGGTAGTGAAATATAAGGTTTGGAAGCCTATATAAAGGGTTGCAATCTCAGATTCAAGGGTTAATTTTCCATATTTTCTTTGGAACGAAAAACAGTCGTGAACAGTTGGTGTTGTCTGTGAGGAATAGTACAAAAAGTAATAGAACACATTAAGACGATAGCATGAGACAATAATTATAAAACTCTGGAGGCCTCAACGGCGGAATGGATGGAAAAGATGGAAGAGATTGGAAAATGGAAAATGTTTGAAAAGAAATGGAGGTAACCCAGGCCTTCTTGAAGACCATCCTGGAGAAGATTGAGAAGTTAGAGAAGAAATCAGAAAAGTAGGCTTATGCGGGGCCTAGTCGTAGGAATGAAGAAATTGACAGTGGGAAAAGACTAGTGAGTGGAGAAGATGATCGAGAGACCATATGGAGAAAACCACGAAAAATGAGGTTGGTAGTCATAGCCAGTGAAACACCAACATTCATACAAGCCATACTTAGTCTTAAATGCAGTTTTCCACTCATCTCCTTCTCTCATGCGAATTTGATGGTATCCACTCTTTAAATCAATCTTACTAAAAATTTTGGAACCATGCAATTCATCCAACATGTCATCTAGTCTAGGAATGATGTGACGATACTTTACCGTAATATTGTTGATAGCTCGGCAGTCAACGCACATATGCCACGTCCCATCTTTCTTAGGAACTAGAAGCACTGGTACTGCACAAGGACTCATGCTTTCCCTTACATACCCCCTGTCCATCAACTCCCGTACTTGCCTTTGTAGCTCATTTGTCTCCTCGGGATTGCTCCTATAAGCTGGTCTGTTAGGAATGACTGCTCCAGGTAGAAGTCTATCTAGTGTTTAATACCTCTAATGGGTGGAAGCCCACTAGGTATGTCCTCTGTCAGTACGTCACTGTAATCCTGCAAAGGAGATGAAATAGACACAGGAAGCAAATGGTTAGAGTTAGTAAAATAAATATGAGGCTCCTTATAGACTAACAATAGCATGAGCTTGCTAGCCTTGAACGTTTTCCTCGCTTCACCCTCACCCATGTAGAAACTCTTTTTAACTCTCCCTTTTGTTTCCCCCTCACGTTCACTCACACTCCCCTTGGGAACTCCCACGGCCTTGGCCTTATTTTCTCACCAGATACACCACTCTCACTAGTCTCACCCAAGGTGGTGTTTCCCTTCGCTCTCTCTTTGTCACGTTCAAGTTGCAACTTAACCTGATCTTCATGGACTTGTGCAGGTGTAAATGGGTATAATGTAATGGATTTTCCCTTATGCTGGAAAGAGTACTTGTTCTTAAACCCATCATGAATAACCTTCTTATCAAACTGCCACGGCCTGCCCAAAAGAATATGTCATGCATGCATCGGTATCACATCACATAGGACATCATTTGTGTATGGCCCAATGGTAAAGCTCAACAATACCTGCTTTGTCACACTTATTTCCCCACAATCGTTTAACCACTGCAACTTGTAAGGCTTCGGGTGTCTGAAGAAACTCAACCTCAATCGCTCAATCAAAGCTGTGCTAGCAACATTAGTACAACTGCCCCCATCTATGATCATACTACATCCCTTGCCATTCACATGACACCTAGTATGGAATATGTTCTCCCTCTGCTGCACACTCTCATCCTCTACAACATGTTCACTCAAAGCACGCTTGACAACTAAGGATAAGTTATTCAGCGGGTATACAGCTCCCTCATGGTCACTAGCATCCTCCAACTCTGGCATCTCCTCCTCGACCTCACTATCGGTAGAGTACACCTCTCCACTCTTCTTATCAATCACTAAGGTACGCCTATTGGGACATTGTGAAGCATAGTGTCCCATGCCCAAACACTTGAAACACTTGACATCCTTAGTTATAGCAGCTGCACCCTCAGGTTTTGGTCTAGTTTTGATCGGTTCTGCAGCCTCTTTACCCTTGGCACTAGAGTCGGCCCTATGCTTATTAAAGCCTCCACTGAACTCGCCTCTAGGCTTGTCAAAGCCTCCATCTCGCTTCTCATTCGGAACCCATTTTCCCTTCTATGCAGAAGTAGCCTGAGTACCAAATCTGGATGTTGACCTTTTCTTGAGTTGCCTTTCTACCTTGATAGCCATGTGAAGCATATCCTTCAAATCAACATAGTGATGCAACTCCACCATGTTTGCAATCTCTCTATTCAAGCCCCCTAGAAACCGTGCTATAGTAGCTTCTGCATCTTCAACTACATTTGCCCTGATCATGGCAACTTCCATCTCTGTGTAATAGTCCTCAACACTTTTGGTCCCCTGATAGATGTTGTAGTTTCTGATACAATTCCCTATAGTAATGGATGGGTATAAATCTTTTTCTCATAAGACCTCTAAGTTCTGCCCATGTCTGAACCGGCCTCTCATAATTTCTCCTCCGAGTAGTGACAAGCTGATCCCACCAAATCATAGCATAATCAGTAAACTAATTGCTGCCAGATTGATATTCTTCTCGTCTGAGAAGTGATGACAGCTGAAAATCAATTCTATTTTCTTTTCCCATTCTAAATAAGCTTCAGGATCATTCTTGCCATGGAATGTTGGTATCTTGATCTTGATGCTACCTAGATCACCATCTACATCTCCTCGTCTACCATATTCCCTCCTATCATAATCCCCTCTTCTGGCATCAAATGCACCTCTATCATCAAATCGCCTATCCCTCCTATCATTCCTCCTATCAAACCTCCTATTAGGCCTCCTATCATGCCCAGACTGAAATCTCTCATCCACATCATCAAGACCATCAGAATCATCAAACTCATTTTCAGCTTCCTCTTCATCTGGTGGTACATACTATGGTGGTACACGTCGATGTGGCACATTATGAGGTGGTGGTACATTATGAGGTGGTGGTATATGTTGGGGTGGTGGTGCTCTGGGACCGCTACCAGTTTGAATACTCTCTACACTTTTGGTCAATCTCTCCAAAGCAGTATTCATGTTCTCCATCATATCTGTAAATTTCCTATCCAAAGCCTCAAGCTTTTCATCAGTGGTTAGACCTGCCATCTCAACATTAAACAAACAAATTAGAAATAACAAGAAAGTAAAGAAAATATGTAAATCCTCACAATCTCACGTGTTTACACTCGAATGATATCACTCCATTCGTGTTTGCACTCTATTGGCTTTTACCCGATACTGTGCTCACAATCACTGCCTTTTACCACTCTTGAGTTCGTCCTCAATTCAAATATGAATCACACTCAATTCAAGAATACAAACCAAATGTAGTCCTCAAGCCAGCATGAAACACAAAGGTCTAATAATATATATGGGACAAGTGGAAACAAAATGCGAACAGGAATAGCAACGACGAAGACTCAATCAATAATACTTAAACTAGAGTATTTGGAATAAAGAAGTTAACAATTAGCACAATGGAAAAAAAATAAGCATGCAAATTCACGGTTGTATGCAATTTCGGGAGAAAATTTGGCACTGATACTGTGGTTCTGATTTCATAGGCTGATTTAGGTTCTGATTTCAGAGGCTGATTTAGGTTCTGATTTCATAGGCTGATTTTCAGGGTCTGATTTCAGAGGCTTTTGGTCAGGGTCTGATTTCAGAGGCTACAGGTCAGGGTCTGATTTCAGAGGTTACTATTCAGTGTCTGACTTCAGAGGCTACTGGTCAGGGTCTGATTTCAGAGGTTACTTTTCAGGATCTGATTTCAGAGTCCGATTTTCAGAGGCTAATCTTCAGGGTCTGATTTCAGAGACTATGTTTCAGGGTCTGATTTCAGAGTCAGATTTCAAAGGCTAAGTTTTTAGAGTCCGATTTCAGAGTCTGATTCTAGGGTCTGAATTCAAGGTTAAGTTTCAGGGTCTGAATTCAGAGTCAGATTTCAAACTTCACTAGGGTTTTAGAAACAAATCACACAGCCGCCAAAGAACATGCTTATTTCTTCAACATATGCTAAAGAACGGAAAGTATATGATGAACAGAACAAAAACCCAGAACTGGAAAATGATAAAAGATGAACTGATATGCAAAACACAACAAAATCAGATCCAAAAATAAACAAAACGAAAACAGAAACAAGATCCAACAAGAACTGAAATGAAAATAATAAGAACGAAAATAAAAACAGAATCAAACAAAAGAAAAGATAGGAAAAATCAGACCTTGGAACCCTGAGCTCTAGATACCAAATGACAAGAAACCCACTTGGATTCGAAATCCAAGCAAAACCCAAGCAACGGACAGAACCCCAAGAACCGCGAATATGATTTTGTAGAAACAAAACCCTTCCAAGGCCACAAAGAAGACCCGCAAAGAACTTGCCCTTGAGAACCTTTAAGATGAATCCTTGTAGTGTTTTGCTAGCAATAGAGACGCCACTAAGTTTGCCAAAACTTAGATAAGTCGATTCAAACTTGAAAATGGAAATCTCTCCCTTACAAGAATTCAGCCATAGCCAAAGCTTTAAGCTTTTGAGTTTTATAAATTTTGTTAATTTTCTTCCAAATGAAAAAGAAAGAAAGCTTAAATAGTGATACAAAAGAAACCCTAAAGGCATAAAGACAACAATGCCCCTAAATACGAAATTACAAAAATACCAAGTCTTTAAGTCTTCAAATGCCTAGGAAGCTTTATTCTAAACTGATTTGGGCCAAGTGAAATGGCTTTGGGCCTTTTCCATCGAAGCCCACATGCGTCTCTATTTTTTTTTTGCAGTCGGCCATAAAACTCTGAACTAATCCCGCCATTGCTTCTCTGAGTCTTTTGGTTCTCTGCCTCGTAATTGGCCCTTCTAGTACTTGTAATGGGTATTTTGCTTTGTTGTCGGCCTGGATCATGTCACCGACCCAAAGAGGCCTCTATGTGTCAACCCAACCTGGTCGAGAGAGCTTAAGGGAGCTTTGATAGTATTATCTGCATTGGTATGCCAAACCGATGAACGAAGATGGGATCACAGGCCGACCTGTGTTGGAGTCATATGACGTATACCCTAGGTGAAAAGATAAGCTTCTAGAAGGCTAATGATGATTGTGAGAAAGAAACGGTTCCCATTGAGAGTAGCCTCTGCCAGCCGCCATAGGCCGGTATAATGGCAAGAAGGTGGCAGAGCAGAGCCGCCGGAGGCCTTTGCAGTATTAGTGAAATATGTTGATCTGATTGATCCAGCTGGAAGGTGGTTGAGGAGAGTTGTACCAGAAATGATAACAAGATGGCATGGGATGACCTCAGAGGTAGTGAAATATAAGGTTTGGAAGCCTATATAAGGGTTGCAATCTCAGATTCAGGGGTTAATTTTCCATATTTTCTTTGGAATGAAAAACAGTCGTGAACAGTTGGTGTTGTCTGTGAGGAATAGTACAAAAAGTAATAGAACACATTAAGACGATAGCAGGAGACAATAATCATAGAACTCTGGAGGCCTCAACGGCGGAATGGATGGAAAAGATGGAAGAGATTGGAAAAGGGAAAATGTTTGAAAAGAAATGGAGGTAACCCAGGCCTTCTTGAAGACCATGCTGGAGAAGATTGAGAAGTTAGAGAAGAAATCAGAAAAGTAGGCTCATGCGGGGCCTAGTTGTAGGAATGAAGAAATTGACAGTGGGAAAAGACTAGTGAGTGGAGAAGATGATCGAGAGACCATAGGGAGAAAACCACGAAAAATGAGGTTGGTAGTCATAGCCAGTGAAACACCAACATAATAGGTTTAGGGGGATGTGGCGATGGATGAATGCTCAAATCATCCAGTAACAGCCCATGCTTGGGGGAGAGCGATTTGGGGCGTTATGATGAGCAAGGGCATAGAGCCCCACGTGGGAGGAGATACCACGCCAGTAGAGGAGATTATGAGGAAGCCTCCAGAAAGAGGTAGGAGGATACCGAAGGCCACTTGAGGGACTAGTTCCAACATGAGATAAGAAGATGGGAGATGAGCACGAGATGAGTTGCTCGGGATGACCAAGATATAGAGAACTATGGGACAAATGTTGATGGTGGTTTTTCACTCCGTGAAAGGATTAAATACCGAGGAAGGGTAGAATAGTATTGTATTTAGCCAAAATAGATGATAAACGCCCAAGGGCTCGGAAAGACAGAATGGGTTTGATAGAAGAGCCCCACGGCATGATCCAAAGGGTTCTTCCAATGATAAAATCTGTTGAAGGCAAGACAATCATTGATGTCGACCCGATCTTATGAAAAAATGATGGATTTACGGTTTTCTGAGAGTTTATTGAAATCGACCCGATGAGGTACCTATGTGTCAACGTGACCTGGTTGAGAGAGCTAAAGGGAGCTTTAACAGTATCATCTGCCTCGGTATGCCAACCCGAGGAACTAAGATGGGATCACAGGCCGACCTGTATTGGAGTTATATGACATATACCATAGGTGAAAAGATAAACTTCTAAAAGGCTAATGATGATCGTGAGAAAGCAATGGTTCTCAATAAAAGTAGCCTCTGCCAGCTGCATAAGCCGGTGCACTAGCAAGGAGGTGGCAGAGCAGAGCCAGCACAAGCCGCCACATGCCGGTGCAGTAACAGTGAAATGGGTTGATCTGATTGGCCCAACTTTAAGGTGGTTGAGGAGAGTTGTGACGACAATGATGGCAATGTGACATGGGATGAAACGGTGAAATTGTAGATTTGGAAGCCTATATAAAGGGGTTGCAGTCTCAGATTCAGGGGTTAATTTCTCATATTACTCTTGAAATGAAAAACACAGCCGTCAACAAATATCTTAATTTATTTAGAAGAAAAAATACATTAAGCTCTATTTCCGCAAGTCTATGTGGAATTTTGAGCTGATGTTAGGTAAAATACTATAGTACCTAAAGTTTGAGCCAAAATTATAATATATGATTTTAAAAGCTGAATTTTATCAATACTCCATTTACGGTTGAATTCGAAGTTTGGACCTTTATTTTTTTCTTTTAAAGTCAGGCACGTGTTTTGGTGACATACTGCTAGATTGATTAAAGAAATTATTGTTCTATGTTGAACAAATATAATTGATGGCATTAAAAATATAAAAAGAAAAGAAAAGCTGAAGTTGTTGTTGTCTATTGAAATCTCATCTATAGTTGGAGAGGATTCACTGTTCGAGATTCATCTCCTTTCCAACCATTCTCTCCATCCGCCTTGTGGGTCAATCGCCGGCTTGTCATTTTTTAAATGGATTTTAATCAAACATAATACCTCTGTGAGTCTGTTTGCGAAAAACATAATAAAATATTGGTATTTTATTATTATCTCGCAACTTAATAAGTAACGAAATCTCTTATTGGATCCCGCAACCTAATATATATATATATATATATATATAAACATCTCCATGTTTATTAGTTATTATTCATAAAAAAAAATAATATAAAAGAGGTGATAATAGAAGCACCAGAGCCAAAAAAAAAAAAAAAAATAGTCATAATAACTAGTTCCAACATGAGATAAGAAGATGGGAGATGAGCACGAGATGAGTTGCTCGGGATGACCAAGATATAGAGAACTATGGGACAAATGTTGATGGTGGTTTTTCACTCCGTGAAAGGATTAAATACCGAGGAAGGGTAGAATAGTATTGTATTTAGCCAAAATAGATGATAAACGCCCAAGGGCTCGGAAAGACAGAATGGGTTTGATAGAAGAGCCCCACGGCATGATCCAAAGGGTTCTTCCAATGATAAAATCTGTTGAAGGCAAGACAATCATTGATGTCGACCCGATCTTATGAAAAAATGATGGATTTAAGGTTTCTCTGAGAGTTTATTGAAATCGACCCGATGAGGTACCTATGTGTCAACGTGACCTGGTTGAGAGAGCTAAAGGGAGCTTTAACAGTATCATCTGCCTCGGTATGCCAACCCGAGGAACTAAGATGGGATCACAGGCCGACCTGTATTGGAGTTATATGACATATACCATAGGTGAAAAGATAAACTTCTAAAAGGCTAATGATGATCGTGAGAAAGCAATGGTTCTCAATAAAAGTAGCCTCTGCCAGCTGCATAAGCCGGTGCACTAGCAAGGAGGTGGCAGAGCAGAGCCAGCACAAGCCGCCACATGCCGGTGCAGTAACAGTGAAATGGGTTGATCTGATTGGCCCAACTTTAAGGTGGTTGAGGAGAGTTGTGACGACAATGATGGCAATGTGACATGGGATGAAACGGTGAAATTGTAGATTTGGAAGCCTATATAAAGGGGTTGCAGTCTCAGATTCAGGGGTTAATTTCTCATATTACTCTTGAAATGAAAAACAGCCGTCAACAAATATCTTAATTTATTTAGAAGAAAAAATACATTAAGCTCTATTTCCGCAAGTCTATGTGGAATTTTGAGCTGATGTTAGGTAAAATACTATAGTACCTAAAGTTTGAGCCAAAATTATAATATATGATTTTAAAAGCTGAATTTTATCAATACTCCATTTACGGTTGAATTCGAAGTTTGGACCTTTATTTTTTTCTTTTAAAGTCAGGCACGTGTTTTGGTGACATACTGCTAGATTGATTAAAGAAATTATTGTTCTATGTTGAACAATATAATTGATGGCATTAAAAATATAAAAAGAAAAGAAAAGCTGAAGTTGTTGTTGTCTATTGAAATCTCATCTATAGTTGGAGAGGATTCACTGTTCGAGATTCATCTCCTTTCCAACCATTCTCTCCATCCGCCTTGTGGGTCAATCGCCGGCTTGTCATTTTTTAAATGGATTTTAATCAAACATAATACCTCTGTGAGTCTGTTTGCGAAAAACATAATAAAATATTGGTATTTTATTATTATCTCGCAACTTAATAAGTAACGAAATCTCTTATTGGATCCCGCAACCTAATATATATATATATATATATATATAAACATCTCCATGTTTATTAGTTATTATTCATAAAAAAAAATAATAATAAAAGAGGTGATAATAGAAGCACCAGAGCCAAAAAAAAAAAAAAAAATAGTCATAATAACTAGTTCCAACATGAGATAAAGATGGGAGATGAGCACGAGATGAGTTGCTCGGGATGACCAAGATATAGAGAACTATGGGACAAATGTTGATGGTGGTTTTTCACTCCGTGAAAGGATTAAATACCGAGGAAGGGTGAAATAGTATTGTATTTAGCCAAAATAGATGATAAACGCCCAAGGGCTCGGAAAGACAGAATGGGTTTGATAGAAGAGCCCCACGGCATGATCCAAAGGGTTCTTCCAATGATAAAATCTGTTGAAGGCAAGACAATCATTGATGTCGACCCGATCTTATGAAAAAATGATGGATTTAAGGTTTTCTGAGAGTTTATTGAAATCGACCCGATGAGGTACCTATGTGTCACGTGACCTGGTTGAGAGAGCTAAAGGGAGCTTTAACAGTATCATCTGCCTCGGTATGCCAACCCGAGGAACTAAGATGGGATCACAGGCCGACCTGTATTGGAGTTATATGACATATACCATAGGTGAAAAGATAAACTTCTAAAAGGCTAATGATGATCGTGAGAAAGCAATGGTTCTCATAAAAGTAGCCTCTGCCAGCTGCATAAGCCGGTGCACTAGCAAGGAGGTGGCAGAGCAGAGCCAGCACAAGCCGCCACATGCCGGTGCAGTAACAGTGAAATGGGTTGATCTGATTGGCCCAACTTTAAGGTGGTTGAGAGAGTTGTGACGACAATGATGGCAATGTGACATGGGATGAAACGGTGAAATTGTAGATTTGGAAGCCTATATAAAGGGGTTGCAGTCTCAGATTCAGGGGTTAATTTCTCATATTACTCTTGAAATGAAAAACAGCCGTCAACAATATCTTAATTTATTTAGAAGAAAAAATACATTAAGCTCTATTTCCGCAAGTCTATGTGGAATTTTGAGCTGATGTTAGGTAAAATACTATAGTACCTAAAGTTTGAGCCAAAATTATAATATATGATTTTAAAAGCTGAATTTTATCAATACTCCATTTACGGTTGAATTCGAAGTTTGGACCTTTATTTTTTTCTTTTAAAGTCAGGCACGTGTTTTGGTGACATACTGCTAGATTGATTAAAGAAATTATTGTTCTATGTTGAACAAATATAATTGATGGCATTAAAAATATAAAAAGAAAAGAAAAGCTGAAGTTGTTGTTGTCTATTGAAATCTCATCTATAGTTGGAGAGGATTCACTGTTCGAGATTCATCTCCTTTCCAACCATTCTCTCCATCCGCCTTGTGGGTCAATCGCCGGCTTGTCATTTTTTAAATGGATTTTAATCAACATAATACCTCTGTGAGTCTGTTTGCGAAAAACATAATAAAATATTGGTATTTTATTATTATCTCGCAACTTAATAAGTAACGAAATCTCTTATGGATCCCGCAACCTAATATATATATATATATATAAAACATCTCCATGTTTATTAGTTATTTAATAAAAAAAATAATAATAAAAGAGGTGATAATAGAAGCACCAGAGCCAAAAAAAAAAAAAAAAAAAAAAAAAAATAGTCATAAGAAGTTAAGAACCAATATATACTTGGGTAATCCGAGTCCTCACAATAACGTTATAGTTTAAGATGTCCCCTACAAATGTCATTGTTTAGATTACATAATAATATATTAGATTACACTTACAATTCACATTATGATAATTATAATTTATCCATTTGATAATCACCTAATTATTAAAATTATAACATAATCTATCTCTCATATATATGAAAGAAAGCTTTAATTGATTCAAGTTATTCATCTCCTCAAAAATGTAAAAGAGAGGGAAAAAACTTGAATTTAATATATGCAAAAGAAAATTGAATTAATGTTTTCTTAAAGTCCATCTTCAATAGAAGTTAATGTTGGATGAAATCCCTCTTTTGTTTGGAGAAGCCTACTTTGGGGGAGAGGGTTTATCCAAAAGGGTTCGCGGTGGAGAATTGGGCGTGGCAATGATTGTCAGGTTTTCTGGCAGCGCAGCGGAAGAAGCGTGGTTCGGGCGAATTCGTAGTTTAAAATTTTTTAAACTTACGAATAAATTATTCAATATCCATATTAATAATTCATTCATATTTACGTACATATTTATTCGATATCAAATAACGATATAAATAATATAGAAACATCGCGAAACTTTTACGAAAATATTTTTCCACAAATAGCATAAAACGCGTTTCCGACCGAACCGACCGACCAATGCACATGAGGCTGCCCAGTGTAGGCATTGCATTTTCGCATGTGAAACCCGATGATGAGTCTCAATTGGAGGCACTACCTTTTTAGCTAAGGATATTGCGGGAAACGGAGGTCGGAAGGGGAAATTCGGAAAAGTATGTCATCAAGTTCATTCCACAAGTTCACTGTCTTCGTTGGTGCTGCGTTCGTTACTTCGTTCGAACCTCGTGCAGATTGCGGACGTTCGTGCCGCGTGCGAGGAGGCGTTCGAACGGAGCCGGTAATTCTGGTTTTGCTGCTAGCCTCACACCTCATCAGCCCATTTAGCCCCCCCAAGCCCATAAAACACATCCCAAATTAAATAAATAATATTATTAAAACATTAACTAAATAAGATAATAATTAAATTATTAAATAATTAAATAAAATATTTACCAAACTTAAACTAAAATCATGCCTAATATAAATAAATCAAATATATTATATACTAAAACTAAAAAGAAGATACACCTAATTAAAATCAATCCTAACCAATTAAAACCAATCAAATATTTGACTTCCTAATTCAATAAGATATACACCAATTTAAATTAGTTGACTTCCTAAATTAAAATATTTTGTCCCCCCTCAATCTTGTATATGCCTTTCCCATCTCTCTTTATTTGGAAACCAAATCTCTTCCTTGTGAGACAAGGTGAAGCCCTAGCCATTCTCTATATAAACAACCCCTAACCTAGCCATCCATTCTCTCCAATCCCTCTAGCTCTCATACACACAATTCACAAGAATTTAGCAAGAAATACTAGACATAGAAAACATCACAAAAATCATTCCTTTCAACCTTACCCTCATATCACCGAAATTACAAGCATAAAAACCCTAACACCTAATCACCACGAAAATCACCCCTTTTAAACCTTCACACATCACCGAAAATTACAAAAACACAACAGCCTAAATCACTCTCAACAGTCCCTAAAATCCCTTTAAAACAGTAACATAAACTGCACTTATAACCTTTGAAATAATCACACCAAACCACACTAAAAAGGAACACAGAACAGTCCACCAAGACACCAAAAACACAAAACAGCCACCAACAGTAAGCAGAGGATACAGAGGGAACGGCAGCAAACCATAAGGAAACAGCAGCAAAACGGAGTCGGAACAGTAGCTCGAGTGGCCGAACAGCGAAGGAAGAGGCAAACCAGTGAACCAGAAAAGTGCGGAGCTTTACCCCCTTTCGATCATCGTGGAACGCGAGTCCGAGAGACAGCTTAAAAGGTTAGACCTGAGGGTATCTATCACACTTACTCGTATTTAATTTCTGGTTATTTATTTTGATTACATTTTCTGTATTTGCGGCATTTGTGTTGTGTGTACAATGTGTGTTGTGGGTGTTGGATGAATGGAAGAGTGTCGCCTCTTGTGGTATATAGGATGGAAACCCAGACGTAAATTCCGTAGCCGAATCCGAATGAACGGTAGTGCGGTCTGTACTTGGGACACAACTCCACGTACCACTTGAGTAAACGGCACCTTCTCTTGTTTTTGTGTTGTTTTGGTTTATTTAATTCTTGTTATTTAAATTCTGCATGTTGTTTATTCCCGTATGATACGATCGAGTGCATGGGCTTAGTAAGTGCGATGAAAGGTTCCCTAATTGGAGGGTTAAAATCCTTCACCACGATGCTCTGCCGCACCGATGGATGTGTGTTCGGTTGAATGCGAAATACGTTCAATCGGACATACTTAGTTTGATATGGTTGTCTTTATCTTCGTATGCATGATTCAACCGAGCGCATGGGCTTAGTAAGTGCGATGTGAGATCCCCTATGGGGAGGGGCTAAAGCCCTTTACCACGAGGCTTTGCCGCGCCGGTGATGTGTGTTCGGTTGGATACAAGATACGTTCAATCGGGCACACTATGTTTAATATTATTGCTTTTCATTCTATGTATGCATGATTCAGTCGAGCGCATGGGCTTAGTATGTTGGTCTAAAGGTCCTCTCTTTGAGAGATCAAGAGCCCCAAAAGGCCACCTTTACGGCAGTACTTCATTGCGCCCCCCCTTTTATTTTGTTGTTTATGTATTGCATCCCATTTCATGCATCAGCTATGTTCCCGTTCGAACACGTTTACGAACGCAACTCGAACGCGCATGTATTTTGCCTTGTCATGCATCAGGTCTCACTTATGTTCGAACGCGTTCACGAACGCCATACGAACGTAAGCATTCTGTTTCATTTCCGTTCGAACGCATTAACAAACGCTATACGAACGTGAGCATTCTGTTTCATTTCCGTTCGAACGCGTTATCAAACGCCATACGAACGAGAACCTTCTGTTTACCGACCGTTCGAACGCGTTTACGAACGCTATACGAACGACGCCCCGCACTTTCTTAGTTTCATAATGCATCAGGTCTGGTTCCGTTCGAACGCGTTCTCGGACGCTACAACGAACGCGAACCTTCTGTTTACCGTTCGAACGCGTTTACGAACGCTACAACGACAACGAACGCGCACCCACTGACTGAATCGAGTCATCTTCATTAGATTTCATGCATAGTTTTCCTAGTAGCTATCCCCACATGTATGAATACAACTATGTTAATGAATTACAATTCATATGCTTGTGTCGTGATAACATTTGAGTATTATTTCTTGTGGTATATCGGATGGAAACTCAGACGTAAATTCCGTAGCCGATTCCCAATGGACGGTAGTGCGGTCTGTACTTGGGATACAATTCCACGTACCACTTGGAAAAGTGCCCATATGTATGTTTGTATGGTTAATATGTGTGCTTGTGTTTTCTTGAATGTAATATGCAAATAAAGTTGTATGTTCGTTGCTATTTTGATATATGTTAAGCATGAGATTTTAGATATGAGATATATGTGAAATGTGTGCATAAGTTTTATTTTGCATATGAGAATTTAGAAGCATGATACTCTTGGAAATAAGTGTTACTTAAGCTTGATTAAATTATTACATAAATCCTTTCATTACAAGTGACATGAGTAAGGGACCATTCCGAACCCAACGGTTTGAGGTCTTCCCTTGCGAGGGGTGAGTGCGGCCTTAAATCTTTTGTCTCCGGTTCACACCGGGTGGCGACTCCATATTATTTAGTATTTCCCAACTAGTGCCGCGAGCCTAGAACATGCGTCGCCCAAGTCCTGTGTCCTACAGTCTGGCGACTCCACTGGGGATAGAGAATTGGCCCCGAAATATTGTCTTGTAATGTTTGGATTTATGTTTTAATTGACCATGTCTATAGTGGATAAAGTGGGGGTTTAATCAAGGGCACTTTGAGGCTAGGTAATGGTTTGGTGTCTTCCTTCACTCTCTACCTTTCTAGAAGGAAAAGCTGTGAGGACACCTATATTGCCATCTACTCGTAGCCTTTGTGATGGACTAATTTGGAGGACTCGTTGTTTATTCCTGACACCAAGCGATAAGAGCCTAAGAGGCTTAGGTATTTAAGTGAGCCTCGCTCCACCTTCCCTCTGGGGAATCTACAACGGGAAATCCATTTGACAGTCCGTCACACACATAGCTCATTGGCACGTACCTTAGTGTATAAAAAGGGTGCGCTCACTTGGTTGCTCGAACCCTTGAGTGGGGAGACCTAGTTGTGGGCCATCCTTCGCCGGTGAGAGCCTTTGTCTATACTCTTGCTAACCCACCCATAGACCGGTTTGTATGGTTAAAGTAACAATTATTTCCTTGAGTATGTGCTTGTGGACCATCCTCATTTGGATGCAGTTGGACTATTTTCAGAAATGCGGGCTTGTGGGGCCATTTAAACTGGGACAAGAACGTATTTTATGACGATTGGGCCGAAGGCTTCTAAGTGTTGATGAACCACCTTGTGCTTGTGTTCGGAATGTTACCATTTGGATTTAGTTGGGCTCTTTGCCATAAGACATGAACTCGTTGGGCCATTTAAACTGGGACGGGTTCACTCTTATGACAATTGTCCCAAAAGCTTCTAAAATGATAATAGGCCGATTTGTTTGAGAATTTTAATTGATTTAGTATGTTATATATGTTACATGCATCTCACGCACCTCATGCATACATACATCATGCTAACCCTTGTGTTCTAAAAGGCCATCATAGACTCCCGTTGGGTTAGGGAAGAGGGAAGACTCACAAAAGACCGGTAACAGACATGAGTACATCCGATAATGAGGTATCCCGGATAGATCAGTTGGAAAATGGTTTGGCCAAGATTACCGAACAGTTGCAAGCCTTGACTGTTGCCATGACAAATATGGCTGTGCCCCGTGCTGGGGGAAATTGTGAGAATGTAAGGCGCGAGGAGCCTCCGAATGGGTTGGGGGATGATATCCCCGCTTTTGATGATGATATGGCAGAGTATGCAACAGACAGAGTGATTGGGTCTCAAGCCGAGATACAGAAACTCAGGGACCAGGTTGAATCCGTTACCCGCAAGATGAGGGGTAAGAATGAAGATTTGCTAGATTATGAGACAATGAAGTTTGAGGAGCAGTTGCCAGCGCAGTTTAAGATGCCGGATTTGGCTAAGTTCAATGGGAATGGAGATCCGAGGGTGCATCTCCGTCAGTATGTGTCTGTTATGAGTTCAGTTGGCTTGTCTCAGCGCCAGGTACAGAAAATGTTTGGGATGTCACTCGAGGGGGCACCTGTGGTATGGTACCATAACCTGGACAAGCAGGTTAAGGAAGATTGGAGGGAGCTAGCTGATGCTTTCTTAAAGCAATATGTCACGGACCTGGAGATTGACTTGTCACTCCGTGACTTAGAAAATATCAAGCAGAAGCCGGAGGAAAATTTCAAGGAATATGTGGACCGCTGGAGGAGCCAGCTTCTGAAGATGCAGACTAGGCCCTCCGAAAAGGACCAGATCAAAATGATCATCAAGGGCACCAAGCCCTCTATTTATGGAAACTGAGGAGAATGACTTCGATGATTACTGATTTTCGACAGCTGAGGGAGACAGTTATGGATATTGAGGAGGAGGAAGCCGAGAACAGAAAGTTTTATGGACAGAACATAAGGAATATTGGGGGACATTCAGGAACTATGCCTGCTACTGCTGAGGTCACTGCCATTAAGAACAGACGATTTTCTAACCTGGTAAGCCTCTTTCAAAGGTATTTGAAAAGCTGAAGGCGCAAGGACTCTTAAAACCTTTGGAACCTAGGCCCATTCCAAATCCTGTGCCACCTCACATGAACTTAAACTTATACTGTCACTTCCACCAAGAAAAAGGCCATGACACCGACAACTGCGCCCGCCTCAGACATGAAATCCAAAACCTCATCGATGCCCATACAATACCCGGCCCAGAGAAAGAACAACCCAACGCACACAGAAATCCCTACCCAACCAACTACATGATCAACTCTGGCCTACCCGAAACCCTTGTCCTCCAAACTCTCAACCACTCAGCTTCATAAGAATAAGGGATAACAATGGTGAAGAACCATGGGCTGAAGAAGAGGGCACTGTTGTTTCTCCTAGTTTATCTTGCACTTTTAATAAAGACATTGATTTTGTTTACCTGTTCGAACGTTTCCTCGACAATAATAAAGTCGACCATTTTATTTATCTGCCTAAGACTATTACTTTCAAACTTGCAACATGAGTGTGTTCAATCTTGGTAATGTGATGCTCAAAGCGTAGGGAATCCTCAAAAGAAGCAAGCAGAAAAGATAAGTTAGCCATTCAGGAATTGGGAAATGGAGACGGTGGGACTGTTAGACTTGGAAAGAAACGGGTTCCTGGAACAAATCAGGGTAGACAGGTGGAAATGGTACTTTCCCTAAGAGAAGAATGGTCATCAATGGAATCGACGGAAGACCTAACCCAACGAGATAGGAAACTCATTCACGCATACATGCATACACGTAACATATTTGCATCCTTTTTTTGTTTGTTCTGTTTTGTAATAACAGGTTTCAAAAGAAAAAAAAAGAAAGCGTCAAAGACAAACCAATCAGGAACATCGACAGTACTGTATCAGTCTGGGGGCGAGGCCCGTATCAGTATCAGCCTTAGGGCGAGGCTCATATCAGTTGTATCAGTCTGGGGGCGAGGCCCATATCAATATCAGTTTAGGGCGAAGCCCACATCGTCCCAGGGTCGAGGCCCACATTACATCAGATCAGTTCTGCCGAGATGGCACTCCGAGAATGGAGATATAGTCCGGGAATGGACAGCTCGGGAATGAGCACGCTGAGGATGGCACTCCGAGAATGGAGATATGGTCCGGAATGGACAGTTCAAGAATGAACAAGCCGGGAATGGCACTCCAAGAATGGAAGCACAGTTCGGGGATGAACCACCTCACGATAAAGTTCAGGAATGAACAACTTACAGTAACAGTTCGGGGACAAAGCCCACAGTTAACACAGTCAGGGAACAAGCCCAAGGGAATAAAAGCCTCATGTCAGTATAGTTTGAGAACAAAGCTCAAGGGGAAGAAAGCCTCATGACAGTATAGTTTGAGAACAAAGCTCAAGGGGAAGAAAGCCTCATGTCAGTATATTTGAGAGCAAAGCTCAAGGGGAAGAAAGCCGCATTGCCAGTTCAGTTCGGGAATAAAGCCCACACTCAGTGCAGTTCAGGAAGAAAGCCCCATATTCAGTTCAGTTCAGGAAGAAGGCCTGCATTCAATACAGTTCAAGAACAAAGCCACACAGTCGCTCAGATCAGAGACAAAGCTCGGGAGGAATAAAGCCTCATGTCAGTATAGTTTGAGAACAAAGCTCAAGGGGAAGAAAACCTCATGTCAACCAGTTCGGGAACAAAGCTCGGGAGAATAAAGCCTTATCTCAACAATTCGGAAATAAAGCTCGAGGAATAAAGCCTCATCTACACAGTTCGGGAATAAAGCCCACACTCAGTGCAGTTCGGGAATAAAGCCCACATTCAATACAATTCAGGAAGAAAGCCTACATCCAGTAAACTCGGGAATAAAAAGCCCACATTCAGTACAATTCAGGAAGAAAGCCTGCATTCAGCTAAGTACAGAAATAAAGCCTCATCTCAACACAGTTCGGGAACAAAGCTCGGAGGAATAAAGCCTCACCTCAGCAGTTCGGGAATAAAGCTCGGGAGGAATTAAGCCTCATCTTAACACAGTTCGAGAATGAACAAGCCGGGAATGGCACTCCAAGAATGGAAGCACGGTTCGGGAATGGACCACATCACAACACGGTTCGGGAATGAACCAGGGACCGCAGCACCTCACCACCCAATCAAACTCAACACATGGTTAAGTCAAGTGGAGCTGGCGAGCCAGGTAAGTAGAAATGCATTGCATAACTTTGATAGGGATGTTCAAAGTCACACACTGCACAAGTCCCATCAAAGGGGGGCGACTGTAGGCATTGCATTTTCGCATGTGAAACCCGATGATGAGTCTCAATTGGAGGCACTACCTTTTTAGCTAAGGATATTGCGGGAAACGGAGGTCGGAAGGGGAAATTCGGAAAAGTATGTCATCAAGTTCATTCCACAAGTTCACTGTCTTCGTTGGTGCTGCGTTCGTTACTTCGTTCGAACCTCGTGCAGATTGCGGACGTTCGTGCCGCGTGCGAGGAGGCGTTCGAACGGTGCCGGTAATTCTGGTTTTGCTGCTAGCCTCACACCTCAGCCCATTTAGCCCCCCAAAGCCCATAAAACACATCCCAAATTAAATAAATAAATATTAATTAAAACATTAACTAAATAAATAATAATTAAATTAATTAATAATTAAATTAAATATTACCAAACTTAAACTAAAATCATGCCTAATATAAATAAATCAAATATATTATATACTAAAACTAAAAAGAAATATTGCCTAATTAAAATCAATCCTAACCAATTAAAACCAATCAAATATTGACTTCCTAATTCAATAAGATATACACCAATTTAAATTAGTTGACTTCCTAAATTAAAATATTTTGTCCCCCCTCAATCTTGTATATGCCTTTCCCATCTCTCTTTATTTGGAAACCAAATCTCTTCCTTGTGAGACAAGGTGAAGCCCTAGCCATTCTCTATATAAACAACCCCTAACCTAGCCATCCATTCTCTCCAATCCCTCTAGCTCATACACACAATTCACACAAGAATTATAGCAAGAAATACTAGACATCACAAAAATCATTCCTTTCAACCTTACCCTCATATCACCGAAATTACAAGCATAAACAACCCTAATCACCACCGAAAATCACCCCTTTTAAACCTTCACACATCACCGAAAATTACAAAAAACACAACAGCCTAAATCACTCTCAACAGTCCCTAAAATCCCTTTAAACAGTAACATAAACTGCACTTATAACCTTTGAAATAATCACACCAAACCACACTAAAAAGGAACACAGAACAGTCCACTAAGAACACCAAAACAGCCCACCAACAGTAAGCAGAGGATACAGAGGGAACGGCAGAAAAATCATAAGGAAACAACAGCAAAACGGAGTCGGAACAGTAGCTCGAGTGGCCGAACAGCGAAGGAAGAGGCAAACCAGTGAACCAGAAAAGTTGCGGAGCTTTACCCCCTTTCGATCGTGGAACGCGAGTCCGAGAGACAGCTTAAAAGGTTAGACCTGAGGGTATCTATCACACTTACTCGTATTTAATTTCTGGTTATTTATTTTGATTACATTTTCTGTATTTGCGGTATTTGTTGTGTGTACAATGTGTGTTGTGGGTGTTGGATGAATGGAAGAGTGTCGCCTCTTGTGGTATATAGGATGGAAACCCAGACGTAAATTCCGTAGCCGAATCCGAATGGACGGTAGTGCGGTCTGTACTTGGGACACAACTCCACGTACCACTTGAGTAAACGGCACCTTCTATTGTTTTGTGTTGTTTTTTGTTATTTAATTCTTGTTATTTAAATTCTGCATGTTGTTATTCCCGTATGATACGATCGAGTGCATGGGCTTAGTAAGTGCGATGAAAGGTTCCCTAATTGGAGGGTTAAAATCCTTCACCACGATGCTCTGCCGCACCGATGGATGTGTGTTCGGTTGAATGCGAAATACGTTCAATCAGACATACTTAGTTTGATATGGTTGTCTTTATCTTCGTATGCATGATTCAACCGAGCGCATGGGCTTAGTAAGTGCGATGTGAGATCCCCTATGGGGAGGGGCTAAAGCCCTTTACCACGAGGCTTTGTCGCGCCGGTTGATGTGTGTTCGGTTGGATACAAGATACGTTCAATCGGGCACACTATGTTTAATATTATTGCTTTTCATTCTATGTATGCATGATTCAGTCGAGCGCATGGGCTTAGTATGTTGGTCTAAAGGTCCTCTCTTTGAGAGATCAAGAGCCCCAAAAGGCCACCTTTACGGCAGTACTTCGCCGCGCCCCCCCTTTTATTTTGTCGTTTATGTATTGCATCCCATTTCATGCATCAGCTCTGTTCCCGTTCGAACGCGTTTACGAACGCAACTCGAACGCGCATGTATTTTGCCTTGTCATGCATCAGGTCTCACTTATGTTCGAACGCGTTCACGAACGCCATACGAACATAATCATTCTGTTTCATTTCCGTTCGAACTCGTTAACAAACGCTATACGAACGTGAGCATTCTGTTTCATTTCCGTTCGAACGCGTTATCAAACGCCATACGAACGAGAACCTTCTGTTTACCGTTCGAACGCGTTTACGAACGCTATACGAACGCCCACGCACTTTCTTAGTTTCATAATGCATCAGGTCTGGTTCCGTTCGAACGCGTTCTCGGACGCTACACGAACGCGAACCTTCTGTTTACCGTTCGAACGCGTTTACGAACGCTACACGAATGCGCACCCACTGAATCGAGTCATCTTCATTAGATTTCATGCATAGTTTTCCTAGTAGCTATCCCCACATGTATGAATACAACTATGTTAATGAATTACAATTCATATGCTTGTGTCGTGATAACATTTGAGTATTATTTCTTGTGGTATATCGGATGGAAACTCAGACGTAAATTCCGTAGCCGATTCCGAATGGACGGTAGTGCGGTCTGTACTTGGGATACAATTCCACGTACCACTTGGAAAAGTGCCCATATGTATGTTTGTATGGTTAATATGTGTGCTTGTGTTTTCTTGAATGTAATATGCAAATAAAGTTGTATGTTCGTTGCTATTTTGATATATGTTAAGCATGCGATTTTAGATATGAGATATATGTGAAATGTGTGCATAAGTTTTATTTTGCATATGAGAATTTAGAAGCATGATACTCTTGGAAATAAGTGTTACTTAAGCTTGATTAAATTATTACATAAATCCTTTCATTACAAGTGACATGAGTAAGGGACCATTCCGAACCCAACGGTTTGAGGTCTTCCCTTGCGAGGGGTGAGTGCGGCCTTAAATCTTTGTCCCGGTTCACACCGGGTGGCGACTCCATATTATTTAGTATTTCCCAACTAGTGCTGCGAGCCTAGAACATGAGTCGCCCAAGTCCTGTGTCCTACACCCAGGTCAGTCCCAATAGCACTCAGACAGTTCATGGGCTTCCCTAATAGTGACCAACTCACTGTTTGGTAAGCCGTTACCTGGTAACGTTGCTTTTCACCGTTTTCGCGTATTTTCACTCCGAAATAATTTCCGATAATTATTTTCTTGGGCAATTAAAATAAACTAATTTATTCTAATTACACAATACTCAAAAATATTTTTATCCCAAAAATCAGATTTTTCTTATAATTACCGTGAGACCCCAATAGTTTGCATTTTGATCATTTTTGTCCTAATTTGTCCAATACAAATTTAAGTGATTTCAAATCACTACCAAAATGATTTATACATATCATATACATCAAAATACAAATCACAATAAAAATCCCCAATTTTTTGTAAATTGCCGAGAACACCATCAAGTTTGGATTTTGATCAATTTGGTCCAAATTTGTTCAAAACAAGTTTAGATGATTTCCAGTTTATATGATTTCCAATCAACACCAAATGATTAGTATATATTATATACATCATTATACAATACATATATGAAAAACCCCAATTTTGGTTTAGGTTAAGAACCCTAATTTCTCAAATTAGTCCAATTAATAAAATTAACCAAATCTAATGCTTTAATCTAATCTCTACAACACCAAACAAGTCTCACCACTTTGAAACAACTCAAGAACAATTCTAGGTCATCAATGAATGGCATAACAACTCTAGAATGACAACAAGATCATCAAATGATCAAAAGTGTACATATTTACCATTAATAAGCTTACTTTGATTTCATACAAGCATACATCTTTCATTCAAGCTTCCAAACAACACAACACTAAACTAAAAGAGTAGAAAAAGATGTAAACATAATTTTTTGTAGTTAAGAACATAAGAAAAAAATTTCCTTCTAAAGAAAAGTTGAAATTACTTACTAATTTGCAAGTTTTCTTCAAATTTTACCTTAGTTCTTCTATTTTTCTCTCAAGTCTTTTGTTTATGTTTTTGTTGGAGACTTCAACATTAGGAAGCAAATGAAAAAAGTGAAACCCTTAAATACTTAGGGTATGACTGAAATTTTGGAAGAAAAATGCAAATAGATATTTTCCAATTTTAATCAAATTAAAGATGACAAAATCAATTTGATAACCTTTTCTTTAAATGCAAAAGTCAAACATTTACACTTTAATCATTTCCTTTAATAAATGTCAACTTAGATATTTTATATTTTTAATTACTTTAATTATTTAACAATTAAATATTTAAATAATTATTTAAATACAAATATCTAAATATATGTATCATATTTACTTTAAATAATCCAAATACATATATTAATGATATATGTCAAATATCATAATTTGACAATTAATTAATGTGTATTTAATAAAATCAAGTATTAAATACAAATACACATTAGTTAGGAAATGACCAAAATGCCCCTTATGCATGTATCTTTCGTTTAACCGTTAAACGATTTATAAAATAATCTGTATTATTCATAAAAGTTGGGCTAGTGCTCTACAAATATATTTCATTAGTAAGACCCTCGAGGTTCAGGCATATCCTTCACGAAATCCAATTTCTTATCCATAATATACCCACCCGTAAATTATGACGACCACGGTTAAACTCATTGAACTATACAGGTCGAGGAGGTCATCGCATACGTATAATCCCTCCGTCACAAGTATTCAGATTATTCCAGAGATATAGATTCTATTAGCAATATTATAATAACACTTAGAACTCACTTCTACAGTGTACCACGAATCCATGGATTTAACGGATTGCTTATCCTATAATGAAAACTTATTCTCTGTACACAGAACTGACAGATCCTATCTTGATAAACATATGATATCATGAAGATCAGTCCATACCCAACGAACAGGCGGATGTCTGATTTAAATAGATCGGTGACGTGACTGCCATCAAAGTGTGGAGGATACCTCATATATCCACAATAGTATCTTAAGTCAAAGAATCATTGTGCTACTCAACCCGAGAATATTCTTACTGACGTTGGTGTACCATCTATTAAGAATCTTCGGTGAGTCGTTTAGTGTTTATCCGATATAAATACCTACAGGTCTATACGAGTCTCTCGAGACTCATGGTTCAATAGGATAAACCATCGGACCAAGTCACGATATACGACATGTACTGGTCTCAGTGGATTTTTACTAACTGAATCGTGTTACTAAATCTTGATCAGGAACTTTATTTGATAATATATATCTAGTAGTGACACTTCCCAATGTCAATTGCAAAATACGTTGTAATTGCGCATTTATTATATATATTGTCTTTGGTCTTTGTCTATATATATATATATATATATATATATCATTAAACATGATTTAGTTTCAATCTAATGAATTAGATCAAATATATATAATAAAAAGACAAGAGGTGCAACCATAAATAAGTAATATTATGGAAAAAGGTATTGCTCGTATTCATGAATCGGACATAAATATGATCCGGATTGGTATGAGCACCAACCCTAACAATTTCTCCCACTTGCTCTAATTCCAATTCATGGTATCATATACATATCTTAATGTGTATCACATATGCATGGCCCTCAAGAACTCACCTAGCACTCAAGAGGTAGGCAACAACGAGTAGGTCCGCTATAACATATTGAGTTTGTCCAACAAACCCAATTGTTTCCCTTGACCAGCATCAAACATATTTTGTAGAAATTATATTCTACATCAATATGACTTATATGTCACATCAACATTGTGCTTCAGCTGCTGAGTTGTCCAAGTATTTAGGGATCAAATCAAAAATACTATGCAGACAACCGCAAACACAACACTAATATCAAAACTTCTAATCTTTAAGGTCACTATGCAACTTCATAAATCAATATTTCATAAGTTGCAACTTATTCCACTCATACAGTAGAATCATCATTGACACTCTCACTGCATCTTTTCTGACTCTTTACGACGTAGACCGTATAACGTCATAATTAGACTCAAAACTAATCTGACCCTAATAGTTGCGAACTTATTCTCCATTAATACGAAACTTGTTTTTAATATCTCAAAGATAATAAAGAACATGTTTCAAGACCCATCTTATAGTCTTCAGGGTATCAGAATAACTCGTAACAATTACGATTAAATTGATATCTATAATCGCACTAAATATAGTATTCATTATGCCATCATCCTATGATGCATAAGATTGACTAGATATTTAGATAAATTTCTCTTTCGACAAAGGAATCATCCTTTACGAAAGATGAATATTATATACAATAGACACACTAACTGTCAAACAGTTATACTATCTGTCACAAACATATTCTTGTTGTGTCCTTTACTAGATCATATCTAATGTACGACTAATGAGAGCATCTCACAAGTCTGTAAGTTTTATATCATATATGAAAATTTATATCGAATATAACAAAGACCACTCACACTGCTTTTACGGAGAAAATAACACTCAGGTAAACCTTTTACCTCATAAACATCTCATTATTACCTTAATAATGATAATGTCATTATGATGTAAAACACTAGAAAGAAATTTGTACGCTCCCACTAACCCTACTATCACATATGTATTCTCTATACTTTGATAAAATCAGACAATCTAACTGATATCAAAATTAGAAAACACAAATTTCCAAAAAGCTTATCGGAGTCTACAATAGGCTCTATAAGCTAATATATCCAATTGTACTCTTTGTAGAATACAAAATCCAGGGCCATTCCAAAACGAACTCTTCAAACTAACAAATCACAATAGATCTCTTATCTAAAGAAACCATTCGGGAATGCCACTTTGCATTTTTAGCTAAAATATACAGTTTAATATTAACATTAACCAACAAATCTTTAATTGTTCAATAAGTATGACTAGAGAGAAGTTTCCTTAGAATTTTCAGTAGATTGTTGAGTAAAACTTTTCTAACTGTCATACTATAAAGGTCAAACATTTAATAAGCTCACTTTGCTTTTACTGCACAAATATTTGTACACTTTATGAACGATTCATAACGAAAGCTTAATTAAGTTCAAAACTTGATCGTAGTAAGCTATGAACAATCTTAGATCTATGGGTTAATACTAATTTCCGGAATCAATATCAAATATTGCTCCCACTATAAGTTATAAGATAATTTTCTTCGATAAGAAAACAACATAACCATTAAGTATCAAATACTTCACAAATGATTCTGACATCCTATTGGACTTATATGGAAGATGTCTAAGGGTTATTTCATCTTTTAATTATGTAGTTCTATTTATAGTTTACCACTCTCACAATTGACTTCAATAAGTCAAGTCTTTTCTACAATCGTCAACATCGATGTTACACACTAAGTAATAAAATAATTTCATTACTCGGGATCGTAGAAATGATATTCTATCAAATAGAATACAATATTCTATTAAATAGAATAAATGATAAACTCCTACTTGTACCTCCGAGGCGCAAGTACTTTCAATTATATAACCGTTATATAAAAGAAAGATTCAAATCTTAAACATTTCAAGATTCGAATTTTCTAGTTGTTCATATCATATACGTAACTGTAGAAAGTAATGAAACCTTAATTAAATGGATGAATTAGTATTTCTGGAACATATCCCCAAGAGGATTGAAACTAATTCGGTAATACTCAATATCAAGCAAATCAAATCGTATAAGATTCGATTTCTCCCACTATACAAGATGGAATCGTCGAAGAATTATATTGAGTGAGAATCATATTTATTCAATAACCTTAGAACTAATTGCCTTAAATTCATATGTTTGATCATATCAAACATCTTTGAACAATTCAAAGACTCATGATGTATTTTAAAGATACAGTTTTCAAAACTTCAGATCGAATATCTTTGAACCAGTCAAAATATTATATCCGCATTTCATCAGAAACACGTAACTAAGTCACAAAAATTCATTGACTAATTTAAGAAGTAAAGAAAACTACCTTAAGCCATTTACAACTCATTAAAGTACATACATCCAATGTATCAGTTAAATTTTCTGGTCCAATGACAATCATTGGTTAAATGAGATTTAATCACATTCCCGAATACAATATTCATTAAATAGATAAGGATATGTTGTGTGATCTCATATCAGACCATCATTTAACATATGGATTAAACATCTAATACTTAAGTGGTAAAATCTCATAAATAGGTTCTAAGTTATTGACACTACTATTCGTATTAAAAAAATGTAACAACTGTTTATAAAGAACAAGTAACTATCCAATAGTCGCAAGTTCTGATATCAAATATCAAAATAATCATTCAACAATATTTTAAATAACTAGACGGGAGATCTGGTATCCAATACTTATAGTTGTCGTGTTGTGAGAATCAATATTATTTTATATCTAATATATTATTTTAGCCCAATTAAATAAATTAAATAGAAAAATCCAATTTCACTATTAAATTTATTTTACCGATTAATTTCAAATTAACCGTGTTCTCTCTTCTCGATGAATCTTTGTCAGGCATAGTATACGTAGTATTGCGTATTACGATCCAATATCGGATGTCACATGCTAGGCCTGGGGGCTGGAATTGTGTTTGCCTCGTACGAAGCATATATCGGCTCACTGGCAACTAGTCTCTATAATCGGATAATCATGACCTAGTCATATTATCCTGATGACTGCAGTACTTAAGAGTACCAGATCTGTATCCCTGCGTGTGATCATCATCTCCATATGACTGAAGTGATACTTCCATCTTGACATCGCACCCAATACACTATGATTCTCAGTATACCCAGAAGAGGCGTACACAGAACCTGTTAAAGCCCAGAACGACCAAAACCAAAGTATACTGATTGTCGCAAGTATTACCGATGCAAGTCTCAAGTTAAGACCAAATACACCTACCCTGATTCGGATTCCCATAGACACATAGTCATACTACCAATGGGATTCCGAGTGGTCTATTCAGAGCGAAGCTATTCCCGTACCATCAGTAAATAGAACCTCTTATCACACTTTCATAAGTATCCAATACTTAAATATATGAGAACTATGTCGTTACGCTTCCATAACGCGCACAAGTACAATACTAGCCTATTCCACATTATCGATGTCCAGTCTCGATAATACTACGACTAGGGATATTTAATGATTAAACCTTTCCTGGATTAATACTGTCTAATATCTTATTAATCCGGTACTAATCATATGGAATTTTATCATTTATATATCCAGGTAATCCAATTACAAATGATAAAAGAGCAATTTCCTTTGTCACATAGTTAATTTTTACAAGAACACCATGTCCTTTACAAAATAGTGATGCTATGGGTCATAATTGTCCAACAATCTCCCACTTGGCCTATAGCCAATCACTCAAGTGTCCGACACTTGAACTATGTACAAGTCGCTCATACTTATGCTGAGATATCGCTTTCGTCAGCGGATTTACAAGGTTATCATCTGATGCGATTTATTCGATCATCACATCGCCACGATGTATGATCTCACGAATCAGATAAAACTGTCGAAGCACATACTTGGATCGTTGATGAGACCATAAATCTTTAGCCTGTGTTGTAGCCTAGCTCAGCTCCTAACAGAACTAATCCTAATCCAATTAGGAATTTTGTAGATCCAAAATGCTTCTTTTTGCTGCCTCAGCTGCAGTAATGTATTCCGCTTTTTTTGAATCGGCAATAGTATCTTGCTTGGAAGATTTCCAGCTCACTGTTCCATTGTTCAAACAAAATTACGTACCCTGATCGTGACTTACAGTCGCCATTATCGGTTAGGAAACTTGCAATGGTGAACCTAGTCACTTAAACTTTTCATTCTCCATGTTTTAAAAATGCATCCTTAGTTCGTCTAATATACTCAAGGATGTTCTTAACATCAATCCAGTGACTATCACCAGGATCGGCCTGATTATGACTCCAAATGCTCAAAGCATATGAGACACCAAGTCGTGTACATATCTTTCAATGTACGGGTTCTCGGAGAGTGCCAATACTTTTAGATATATCCTAATAGATCTTTATTCCTAGAATAAATGTTGCATCTCCCAAGTATTCCATTAAGAATTTTAATGAAAGCCAATCTTTCACCGATTGTTAACATTTGAATGTTATTTCCAAGAAATAATACATCATCAATGTATATGACATCCAATGTCAGTGCGCTCCCACTAACCCTCTTATATACACAAGAATCATCTTCGTTTTGAATGAAATCATATACCATTATGATCTCATCAAAACGTTGGTTCCAAGAACAGAATGCTTGCTTCAATCCATAAATGGATCGATTTAACTTGCAAACCTTCTTTGCATGTTTCGGCACGACAAAATCGTCAGGATGTTGTAAACATCCTCCAAAAGGTTTCCGTTAAGGAAATTAGTTTTGACGTTCAGCTACCATATTTCATAAACGAAATATGCATCACTTGCAAGCATTATCCGAATGGATTTAATCATGGCAACGGGCAAAAGGTTTGATCTTAATCGACACCATGTTGATGACGATACCCTTTCGCTACAAGTCTGGCTTTGTATGTTTGTATGTTACCATTCATGTGTGTCTTCACCATGAAGACCCATTTGCTATCAATAGGCACAATGCCTTCTGGTACATCAACCACTATCCAAACTTGGTTGTATACATGGAATCCATTTCGAACTTTATGGTACTTTGCCATAAATCGGAGTCGATACCTTGTATCATTTCCTCATACGTAGTCCGTTCGTCTTCCTCAATAAGATTGATATCTATATGAGGTGAAATCAGAAACCCATACCTCTTAGGTTGTTTCCTGACTCTCTCCGACCTATACGGTTCTTGTGTATTAGAAGATTGTGGTACAGATTCATCTCTGATGAACTATTCGTGTTCCGTAAAGGGATCGGTGCCAGGAACAATATTACTCTGATTTTCATCGAGTTCTACTTTCCTCCAACTTACCATTGCATTTAGGTATTCCTCTTAGGAAAATCGCATGGAGAGCAATAAAATTCTTTGTTCTATTGTGAGTTATGGAATTAGTTTCCTTAGGATAACCAGTTACATAATGGGCACTTATCCAATTGGGTTGTAGTTTGGTATCATCCAAACATATGCCCAGCATTCCCAAATCTTCAGGAATATGAAATCCGATTTATTCCTGTCCATATTTCATATGGAGTCTATCCAATAGACTTTGACGGAACCTTATTCAAAATCAGTATTGCACTGTTCAATGCGTATCCCTAGAAGGAAATTGGTAGCTCAGAGCGACTCATCCTTGACCTTACCATATCAAAAAAAGTTCGGTTTCTCCGTTCGGACACACCGCTCATTTAAGGTGTTCCGGGAGGAGTGCACTGTGAAATAATACCATACTCTTTCAAATAATCGAGAAACTTATTGCACAAGTATTTTCCACCACGGTCCAACCGTAATGTTTTAATACTTTAGCCGGTCTGTCTTTCTACTTCGTGTCGAAACTCATTGATTATATCAAAAGTTTCCGACTTGTGTTTCATAAGATACAGATAACCATAACGCGATGCAACATCCGTAAAGGTTACGAAGTATTTATAACCACCTCTAGCCTAGCTAGACATGGGCCCACAAACGTCACATCCGTAAAGGTTACGAAGTATTTACTTTTCAGTAATTTACTTTCAGCAATTTACTTTCAGCAATTTACTTTCAGCAATTTACTTTCAGTAATTTACTTTCAGCATTTAATTTTCAGTATTTAATTTCAGCATTTACTTTCAGCATTTACTTTTCAGTATTTATTTTCAGTATTTTACTTTATGTCTTTTATTTTATTTAAGTTTTTTTACTACCCGTAAATATGTGTCGTAACTAAGCCAGTTATCTGGGGTTGTGATGAAATCCAATATCACCGGTTTATAGGGGTTAGATTATAGCTTGGGTAATATAAAGATTTATTTATTGAGTCTTAATCTTAATGCTTTTTCATTAACTGCCCATTAATAAAATTGAACTGGGAACTTAAAATGAACTAGACATATGGATTTTAAGTTTAAGACCTTAGACTCAATAGCCCACGATCTTCCTTGAGGATAGATAACCCTTTAATAGATTTCCTTACAGGATAGGAATATACCTGTCGGGGGGGGGTAGCCATAATTGGGACTTAAACTTAATGAATCCAGATAATTTGGTTGACATAGACATATGGTTCAATTGGGTTAAACTGGGTATTTGTGTCTGACCATCGACAGAGGCTTACACATAATTTAGTGTTCCAGGTTAATAAATCAATATTTACCCAACTTTAAGATAACCACTTCATCTTTAAAATGATATTGGAAGAAATCACAACCCTAGATAGTTTTTAATATTGAATTTTCTTAAAACCTATTTTCGACAAATTTGTTTACTTGCTTTAAAATTTAGAATCGTCACCATTTCAAATCAATCAATCAACTTGTTAGATATTAGTAATCATTTGACCTCATAAAATTAATAGTTTAGATATTAAGTCCTCGTGGGATCGATATTTTTATACTACTTGAACGATACGTGCGCTTGCGTTATACGTGTGTGTTTACGCCGGTCAAGTTTTTGGCGCCGTTGCCGGGGACTTATTTATCTTTTACTATTAGTTTAGGGGTTAGATACCTTTACTTGTATCTAATTTTCTTTTTACTTATTGTTTTTGTTTTTTTTTGTGTTTCAGGTTCTCAGAAACTTCATGAGACGAACCAGAAGCTTTGAACTTCGACCGCTTGACCCAGAAATTGAAAGAACCATCAGACAGTTGAGAAGGGAAAGGCGAGAAGGCCAAGAAGCTTTAGTCAACATGGAACCTGAACCTTTGATCGTTGCACCACCAATTCCCATTCGAGACAGAACCATTCCGGTGGTTGACAGACTCATTTCCTGTATTGTACTTCCTCCCTTACCAGCAAATGCGTGTGACATCAAAACATGCATTCAGATGATTCAACACTCAGTTCAATTCGGGGGGAATGCAACTGAAGATCCTAATGCCCACATCAGCAACTTCCTGGAAGTTTGCGGCACTTTTAATTATAACCGAGAAGAGGAAGAAGCAATGAGACTGCGAGTTTTTCCATACTCCTTGAAGGACAGAGCTAAAGCTTGGCTACATTCACTACCACCAGGTTCTATCACAACTTGGAACACTTTAGCCACCAAATTTCTTGCAAAGTACTTTCCACCAGCCAGAACCGGAAAGCTGAGGAATGACATCACATCCTTTGTACAACAAGACTCAGAAACTCTCTACGAAGCTTGGGAAAGGTACAAAGATTTACTCCGGAAATGTCCACACCATGAGATTCCAAAATGGCTTCAAGTCCAAACATTCTATAATGGACTTTCTGGAATAATGAGAACCACAATTTATGCTGCTGCTGGAGGAGCTTTAATGGCAAAAGGAGAAGATCAAGCCTGGGAACTAATCGAAGAAATGGCCAAGAACAATTCCTTATGGCCAACTGAAAGGAGCATGATCCAAAGAATTGCAGGAATTTATGAAAGTGGAGCCAATACAGCAGTCAACACCAAGCTAGATCAGATATGCAAATTCATGGAGACTCTTACCACTGGATCCACAAGTTCACCATATGGAGGAGCACCAGAACCAAACCAACTTGAAGAGGCGGTGAATTATGTCAACAATTTCAATAGACAGGGGAACAATCCATATTCCAACACCTACAATCTGGGGTGGAGGAATCATCCTAATTTTTCATGGAGCAACAACTCAGGGAAAAAGAACTATCCACCACTTGGATTCCAACAACAGAACAAAGGACAAGAACAGATAAATGAACCAGGAATAACAGAAGTGCTGAATCAGTTAAAAAAATACGATGCTATGTTTCAGAGCCAATCAGCTTCCATCAAAGCACTGGAGAATCAAATCGGACAACTGGCCAATGCTCAGAGTTACAGACCGCCAGGTAATCTTCCCAGCAACACAGAACCAAATCCAAGGAACCGAGGGAAGGAGCAATGTCAAGCTATTACCTTAAAAAGCGGTACTGAGATCAATAAAGATGTAGAAATCAAAGCAACAATTGAGGAAGTTCCAAAAGAAACAAAACAACAGATGGAGGAAAAAGAAGCAAAGGAAAAAGAACAGATCACTCCACCTCCACCTTTTCCTCAACGTCTTCAGAAGAACAAATTGGACAAGCAGTTTTCTCGGTTCCTGGAAATCTTCAAAAAGCTCTATATCAACATTCCATTTGCAGAAGCGTTGGAACAAATGCCCACCTATGCCAAATTCATGAAAGATATTCTTTCACGAAAGCGGAGATTGGGAGATTACGAGACAGTAGCATTAACAGAAGAATGCAGTGCTATCATTCAGAGGAAACTTCCCCCGAAGTTGAAAGATCCTGGCAGTTTCACTGTTCCTTGCGTCATAGGAGAACATAACTTTGGTAAGGCTTTATGTGATTTAGGTGCTAGTGTTAACTTGATGCCTTTTTCTATTTTCAGGAAATTACAGATTGGAGAAACAATGCCAACTTCAGTCTCATTGCAACTTGCTGATAGAACGCTCGTATTTCCAAGAGGCGTAGTTGAGGATGTGCTGGTCAAGGTTGAAAAATTCATTTTCCCAGTAGATTTTATTGTCCTTGATATGGAGGAAGACGCAGACGTGCCAATCATCCTTGTGAGACCATTCTTGGCTATAGGTCGAACCATTATTGATGTACAAAAAGGAGAACTAACCAAGAGGGTACATGACCTAGAAGTAACATTCAATGTTTTCAAGGCCATGAATTTCCCTGATGATGAAAAGAAGGAGGAATGTTTCAAACTCGATGTGATACACAGTACCATTCAGAACTCTGATGAAAGACAAAGTTCTACTGACAAACTTAAAACACGTCAATTGCCTGTGGAGCCTAAAGATAAAGCATTTTTTGCACTAAAAGAGCCAATTCTTGCTCTACAAGCAACAGAAGAGAAAAAGTTCCACCAGCTCAACGAATTGGAGGAATTTCACAATCAGCCTTTTGAAGATGCCAAATTGTACAAAGAAAAGGGCAAGAAAAGACATGATGAGAAGTTAGTGCGCATACAACTGGAACCAGGGCAGAAGGTACTGTTAAACAAATCAAGGGTGAAATTCTTCCCATGGAAGCCAAAATCACGGTGGTCAGGTCCATTTGTGATCACCAAAGTTTTACCAAATAGAGCCGTTGAGATACATGATCCTGACGCTAACAAAACTTTCAAGGTTAAAAACAAGCGTGTCAAGCACTACTGGGGAGAATCATTTGAGCGACAAAAAGAAAGTGTCACACTTTCAGATCCAGCCTAACGTTCAGAAGACACGTCTAGCTGACGACTTTAAACTTAGCGCTAGCAGGGAGGCAACCAACCATGCAATTTGTGTATATATTGTGATTTGGTGTGTTTTATTTTTGCAGGTTTAGTCATTTCAAGATGGAAGAAGCTCTCGCAAATCTTCACAAGCAATTTCCTTCTCTCCCTCAAAATCTCTAATGAAAGTTTACAAAGCTCGCTTAGAACGGATGAGGTTATTGACAATCCATGGTATTCCTAATGATATTCGTTGGGTAATTGAAGCACGAGTCCGATTGGCAGGTGAGTCTTCTGACTCTTTTATTTCACATCTGCCTGGTTTTGGAAGAAGTACATATGCAAAGAAACGTAGAGCTAAGCAAATGGGTGTTGTTTCAAATGTGCACGATTTAATTGCAACACTCGTTGTCGTTCTTTAGGAATGGTGTCTGATAATCGCGAAGACAAAATTAATTCATTAGGGATGGCTTGAGTAAGGAGTCTTTAGATGATATATCTTCTACTCTTGAGACGCATCCCAGTGGATATGTTCACATAGCCTTTCGCAAATTACATACACAATTTCAAAAAGAAAGACAACGGTTAAGTCTCGGGAATTTGACTCAAAAAGATCCTGTTTGCCAATTTATAAGAAAATTGGATGGGAAGCTTGTCCCTGACGCATAGACGTCATTCAAGCCGTTACTTTTCTTGTAAATATTATATCTCTTTGTCTTTTCTTAATAATTGTGATTTGTTTTGTTGTTTTTTTTTTATTTTCTCCGACAGGATCCAGACCTTTTGACCTTTCACGATTTCTTTTGTTGTTTAGCTAACAATCGTCCTTTGGAAGATACTTGTGCTATTTTTACTCACCCTTTTCAGGAACTATAAATTCAGCCCGTCATTGCACTTTTGAAGGCATCCTGATTTGAAAAAGAAATACATAAAAAAATGGAAGCCACTTCAAGAAGACGAGTTGAAAACATCTGTGTGTTTTGCGGTAGTAGTGTTGGAACTAAACCACAATACATAGAAGCAGCACAGGAATTAGGTCGAGTCTTAGCTGCAAGTAATATGCACTTAATATATGGCGGAGGCAATCTTGGACTTATGGGGATCGTTTCAAAGGCGGTACAGGAAGGAGGCAGTCATATTTTGGGAATCATCCCAAAACCCTTGGCAGAGGCAAATCTTATTGGATCATCAACGGAGAGGAACTGATGGTGCCAGGTATGTCTAAACGACTGGTAGAAATGATTAACCGTGCTGATGCTTTTATCGCTTTGCCAGGTGGCTTGGGCACATTGGAGGAATTTTTATAGTTCTATCTTGGGCGAACCTGAACATACACCAGAAACCGCTTGGACTGCTTAACGTTGATGGATTTTATGATTTTCTTTGTGTGTTTCTTGATGATGCTCGGAGAAATGGGTCGTGTCAAAACCTATGAAAGAACTCCTCTTCACTGCCAGAACTGCACCAGATCTAATAGACCAACTCATAGCCTATGAACCACAAGTTGAACCTATCCTTTCAAAGATAAATTGGTCCGAGGACAATCGTGGTAAGAGGCGTCGGGTTAATCTGGATCTTAACCTTTAAATTCCTGTAGAATTTCGGCTAACCAGGTACTATCTTCTAACTCTTCTTCTACTGTTAAGACATTGGGGACAATGTCTCATTTAGGTTTGGGGGAGGGAATTAGTTGATCAGTACCTTGTGTTTAGTTTGTGTGTTTTCTTTATTTTTAGTCCAAAATTTTTCGAAAAATACAAAAAAAAATTGGAAAATTTCAAAAATTACAAAAATATTTTTTGTTTTTTTGTTTTCATTCTGACTAAAAAGGTGAAATTGGTAAGAGGTAGCTGAGTAAGGAGTTTCCACTCCTGAGACGTATCTCAAACCTATTTCGAAACAAGTTAATTTTTGTTTATTTCCTTGTGAATTATTTTTGTAAATTCTCCATAATTTGACTAAAATGAATCTTCATGCAGTTAGCAGATATTATCAACATATATAGTAACATACGGACATGAGCTAAAATTGAAAAGTTTGTAATATTCAGTGCTATAGTTTAATTGGAGGAAGCATCTCAAAAAGCAATGGAGTAAAAAAAAAAAAAAAAAAAGAAAAAAAAATCCGAGATCCGAGTTATTAAGTCTGTAAGGGTGTTTTAACACCTAGTGCCCTAAAACCAACTGGTTTGGGAGTCACTGGCCCAAAGCTCGTTACATGGATCAGAGATGCTGAAAAAAAAAAATATATATATATATATATATATATATATATATATATATATATAATATATATATTTATATCTGAAGTCTGGGTAATTAAGTCCGTAGGGGTGTCTTAACACCTGGTGCCCTAAAGCCAACTGGTTTGGGAGCCACCGACCCAATACTCGTTACATAGATGGAAGATATTGTATATAAATAAAAATAGAGAAAAATCAAAGAAAAAAAAAATCAGAAAAATGAGAAAAATTATTCAATTGCTACAAAAAGGTGTTAAATCTGATAAAACTTTAGGACAAAAATATTACTCTCTTATCAACTGCACTTATGACTGTTGTGGGCAAAAATGAGTTGTTTAATATTTTGTTGGCTGTGTATATGGAGAATGGTAAAAATAATCAGAGAATTTACTTATTCGGTAATTTAGAATGAAACAAACACAAATATGACTTGGAGTAGAAGTTTCACCTATTAGTCACTAACATCTTTATTCTCTTTTCGCTTGTCTTTTTGCTTTTGTGTGCATTAGTTTTATTATCTTTTTACTTTTGTAAAATGTTTGTGGGTATCGTTGCTGTAAGCCCTCACGAGACTACAACTCGTCCACTAGGGACACCTAGGGGTTTAAAGGCTTGTTGCATATGCTAAATGCAACCGTGATCCCTACGAAAGTGGCTTAGTTTAATTTTATTTTTATTTTATTTTTTTTTGCTCGAGGACTAGCAAAATGTTAGGTTTGGGGTGTGATGAGCGGAAAATATATCAATATTTACCGCCCCTTTAACTTAATATTTTGTTTAGTTTCTCGGGTTTGATGAACGTTTTGATGTGTTTTAGTTTATTTTGCAGATAAAATAATATTGGGTCTCAATGAAATCATTTAGGATGAAATATGGGTCAAATAAGGGCAATTATTGGACTTGATATTTTAATTTTGGAGATTGGAAACTTGAAAGGGCGTTTTGACGAAGTGCAGTTTTGGAAATTCCAGTTTTGCGCATCTGTCGTATTTTTGGTATAACTTTTTACTCAGATATCGGATTGAGCTGATTCAAGTTCCAGATTAAAGACGACTCAAATATATACAACTTTGAAAGACAAAATAATTTCGAATTCTGAAGATTTCATGCCCGAAATTGATGAACCATCCAGAAGTGTGTAGTGTGTAATTATTAAAGTCACTTTCAATCATTTTCAAAGCAAAAAATAAATTAATAAATAAATAATAAAAATTATCAAATCATCACCAAACATGATAAGAGATTAGTGGAGCAATTAATAATGGATTTGGTGGAGCAATTAGTGGAGCAATTAATAATTGATTTGGTGGATGATTTGATGGAGGCAAAATTTTGCCTATAAATACCAAGCCATTTCATTTGTAAAATTCATACTTTCTTCTAAGGAATTCCTTAAGAATACTAAGAAGATTGTATCTTGTTTGTTTATTTACAGCTTTCAGTAATTAATTTTCATTTTCGCACTTTCTTTTCTTTACTTTTCAGTTTTTACTTTCCGCAATTTACTTTTACGCACAGTACTTTTATTTCTTTAATTTTCAGTTTTTACTTTTCAGTAATTTACTTTCAGCAATTTACTTTCAGCAATTTACTTTCAGCAATTTACTTTCAGTAATTTACTTTCAGCATTTAATTTTCAGTATTTAATTTCAGCATTTACTTTCAGCATTTACTTTTCAGTATTTAATTTTCAGTATTTTACTTTATGTCTTTTATTTTATTTAAGTTTTTTTACTACCCGTAAATATGTGTCGTAACTAAGCCAGTTATCTGGGGTTGTGATGAAATCCAATATCACCGGTTTATAAGGGGTTAGATTATAGCTTGGGTAATATAAAGATTTATTTATTGAGTCTTAATCTTAATGCTTTTTCATTAACTGCCCATTAATAAAATTGAACTGGGAAACTTAAAATGAACTAGACATAGGGATTTTAAGTTTAAGACCTTAGACTCAATAGCCCACGATCTTCCTTGAGGATAGATAACCCTTTAATAGATTTCCTTACAGGATAGGAATATACCTGTCGGGCGGGGGTAGCCATAATTGGACTTAAACTTAAAGAATCGGATAATTTGGTTGACATAGACATATGGTTCAATTGGGTTAAACTGGGTATTTGTGTCTGACCATCGACAGAGGCTTACACATAATTTAGTGTTCCAGATTAATAAATCAATATATTACCCAACTTTAAGATAACCACTTCATCTTTAAAATGATATTGGAAGAAATCACAACCCTAGATAGTTTTTAATATTGAATTTTCTTAAAACCTATTTTCGACAAATTTGTTTACTTGCTTTAAAATTAGAATCGTCACCATTTCAAATCAATCAATCAACTTGTTAGATATTAGTAATCATTTGACCTCATAAAATTAATAGTTTAGATATTAAGTCCTCGTGGGATCGATATTTTTATACTACTTGAACGATACGTGCGCTTGCGTTATACGTGTGTGTTTACGCCGCGGTCAAGTTTTTGGCGGCGCCGTTGCCGGGGACTTATTTATCTTTTACTATTAGTTTAGGGGTTAGATACCTTTACTTGTATCTAATTTTCTTTTTACTTATTGTTTTTGTTTTTTTTGTGTTTCAGGTTCTCAGAAACTTCATGAGACGACCAGAAGCTTTGAACTTCGACCGCTTGACCCAGAAATTGAAAGAAACATCAGACAGTTGAGAAGGGAAATGCGAGAAGGCCAAGAAGCTTTGGTCAACATGGAACCTGAACCTTTGATCGTTGCACCACCAATTCCCATTCGAGACAGAACCATTCCGGTGGTTGACAGACTCATTTCCTGTATTGTACTTCTTCCCTTACCAGCAAATGCGTGTGACATCAAAACATGCATTCAGATGATTCAGCACTCAGTTCAATTCGGGGGAATGCAACTGAAGATCCTAATGCCCACATCAGCAACTTCCTGGAAGTTTGCGGCACTTTTAATTATAACCGAGAAGCGGAAGAAGCAATGAGACTGCGAGTTTTTCCATACTCCTTGAAGGACAGAGCTAAAGCTTGGCTACATTCACTACCACCAGGTTCTATCACAACTTGGAACACTTTAGCCACCAAATTTCTTGCAAAGTACTTTCCACCAGCCAGAACCGGAAAGCTAAGGAATGACATCACATCCTTTGTACAACAAGACTCAGAAACTCTCTACGAAGCTTGGGAAAGGTACAAAGATTTACTCCGAAAATGTCCACACCATGAGATTCCAAAATGGCTTCAAGTCCAAACATCTATAATGGACTTTCTGGAATAATGAGAACCATAAGATCACGTGTGTGTTTACGCCGGTCAACACATTTACCGTTAAAAGGCGTTTTAAGCATTTTGCCTAATAAACTAAATTCGCAGACATCATTTGAATTATGATCAAATCTTTCCAAGTATCCACTCTTCGAAAGTGTGGATATACGAGTCTTGTTTAATGTGTCCCAGACAACAATGCCATAAATAAGTCTCATCTGATATATTCAGTTTGGGCCATTTATTTGTCATGTTATATGTTTGAGATTTGTTTATATTCAAAATATAAGTATTGTTATTCACATCTAATGTGTATATCTCAATTTCATTTTTATAAACAAAACACCTAGTGTTCTAGAACATAAAGGTATACCTGCAACGAGTTAAACTAGATATAGAGATAATGTTTCTAGTCAAACTAGGTCTATTATAACAGTTTCCTAATTTAAGTACATGCCCAAAGGGCAGTTCCAAAAGTTAGGTTCCCACAGCCAAAACAGCGACTCTCGTCCCGTTTCCGATTTGTAGGTCGATCTCATCTGAAGCCAGTCTCCTGCTAATCAGCAGATTCTGCACATCGGTACATATATTTATGTACCACATTCAGTATCTAAAATCCAATTTTAAAACCAGTAGTGAACATGTTTATAACAAACATACCTGAAGCCGGAGCCTTGCCCGTCTTCACTTCCTTCATGTCTGCCTTGTCCATACGGCAATCACGCTTCTAGTGACCCCGTTTACCACAATTTAGGCAGACACCTTGGGATATGTCCTTTGTCTTCCCAGAAGACTGTGATGATTTTGCCTTGCCCTTTTCTTCACACCCCCAGAAGCCTTCGGCCAAGCCTTGGCCTTCTGGGATGTCGAAGTAAGATGCGTCTTGGGTTCTTGCCCTTTTAGAAGCTCTGGCTCTGCCTCATTGAGCATAGCCATTAACTCTCCAAGAGTTTTCTCTTGGTTCAAGATGAACCCACCCCAGCTTTCGGGCAGAGACTATAAGATCAAATCTATGGAAGTCTCGACCTCGTAGGTAATGCCCAGCTAACCTAGCTGTTCGATGTCAGTAATCATCTGCGACACCTAGTGCTCGACAGATGTACCCTCTGACATACGCGAGCGAAATAGCTTCTTTTGGAATTTTTATTTCCAAGATCTAAGGTTAGATCTGTGAAGATCCTTCAATTTCAACATCATGGTATAAAAATCTAATCCTTAATTCTGTCGACGAAATTAAAGAGTCATTGCGGCAAGCATAACAGATTGAGCATTAAAGTTATCATCACGATGAGTATTATAAAGCTCATGTTTTACTATTTGCTCAACTCTGGGCTCAGGCCCGAGAGGTTTCTCTATAATATAGAGTAACTTCTTGGCTTCCAGGACTGTCCTGAGATTCAATTCCCAATCTGAAAATTTACGCCGTTAAAGACATTTTCACCTAAGATTATGTTCATTTACGCTAATCTTTCAGCTATATTGATTGTTATAGTCCAACCATCTAATCAATAATTTTGGGTACAATCAAATGTAATGATTACTATAGTCTAACTATATAATCAACTATAAATGATCGTTTATATTCAAATGTAATGATTACTATAATCCAATTATATAACCAACTACAAATGAAGTAGTGTGTTGTACAGTCTAAATGTTTCAAAGAAAGCAATATTAAATATTAGTCTAACTAATATATTTATAACAATGATAAATAAAATAAAAGAGCGCGTATTGGCAAGTATTTAAACGAAATTGTAAATTTAATACTTGTCTCCCACTATTTTTCGGCGAGCCTCTAACCCTCTGTGGAGTACTCAGGAAACCTAGTTTCCTAGTGGTATGAAACTTAACTAGGTAGATCTCTAAGATCAATTGGATCCCATCCAATTCCTAGATCCAGTAGGTGGACCTCCAAGTCCGAAACATATATCCAATATATGTAAATATATCCAATATATTTCATAACCTTTTTCCTCTGAATCAACTAAGCCTTGGCTTTGGCTTAACAAGCTTAATGAAACCAGTTAAGTGTGATCTATTGACAGTGGGAAAGCTTCGTAATCGAGGTCGATGAACAAGAAGTGACCTTGACTTTGGCCAACAAATCACAACTTGCCCAAGACCTATGGTATGGAACAAAGCTTTTGTGATTCAAACACATCCGCGATGGACAAAGGTCTTGACTTTGGCCAAAAAACCAATGCCAATCTTGGATCTTGAGAGAGAATCACTCAATGGAAGGAAAAACATTTAATATTGAATGAGGGTTTTTCGTGCAAATTGGCAACCAATTTATTATCTTTGATTAGATATCATCATACACCCTTAAACATGCATTCTAAAAGCATAATAAGGTGCGGAATAAATTAATAATGATATGCAGATGGATATATAACAAACTTTGTTCCTAGAACAAATCTCTCATTTTCTTCTCTCCCGCTAGCACTATTCATACTTCTACCAAATTACATAATACTTCTAAAGAAACCTCATTTACATTGAGGGGAATTGGTGAGAAGAGAAATACAATTAGATAAGGAGATAATAGGCTGGACACGCAGGTCCAATTTAATAAATTCTAAATTTATTACAATAATTTCCAAAATTGCCCTCACCCTTTTAATATCCATTCGATATACATTATTCATTCATACATCCAAGTATTCACACAAAGCATGTTATTCAATCAATCTAATCCAATTAATTAATCTTTGAATTAATGACCATCCATTGTTCAAACAACGATTTGATTTGCGCGAGTCCAACTCGTTTAAGAATAAATACTCAAAGTACGTATTCTTGAATTATATCGAACTACAATTTTAAATCCAATTTAAATTATATTCAATACTAATTCATATTTAATTCCAAATTAAATAATTACACTTTTAAAAGTGCCTTTTAGACTTGGATTCCAAATCCAATCTACATGGGTCTCAAAGGCCCAATTAGTATCTAATACTTTTTAATTAAAGTCCAATGGGCTCTTAATTAATTCTTTAGGCATTGGCTTTGGCCATTATGGATCAAACCCAAGATGCCAAGGCCTAATAAGGAATCACCCTTATGCCATAAAATCAATTTTGGCCCATTAGGCTCAATTAAATTTTTAAAGGCCCAAATGTCATATTTGGACTTTATGGAAATGGTTTTAGGCCCAATTGGATCCAACCCAATTGTCCAAAGCCAAACTTGGCCCAACCAAGCCCATTAAGCCCAATTACAACAAATTAAATTAACACATTATTCCAAAGATCGTCTAAGAGTGATTCGTGTGTGAATTAATCAAAGAGAGTTGCGGAAAAAATCACCTTAATCGGTTGTAGGCTTTCCAAAATCCTTTGGATGTAGTAGCTCGAAGCTTGAAATCGAGTTCCAAACTCTCGGGTGAGTTTCCCTATCACCTTATTGAACTCCTTGTATTGCTAGCTATGAACAAAATGAAAGAAAACTTTTCCCCTCCAAGGTCAATTGTGTTCGGCAATTTGAGAGAAAAAATGGAGATGATGAATAGTTAGTCACACTTCAAAAGTTGACTTACTCTTTTATATCAAGGTTGAGTGTTAGACTTGGTTTGAGTGTATGAAAAGCAATCTAATCTTTTCTCAACCAAATAACAACTTCCATCACTTGTGTAGGCATTTGATGTAAGTTGGTGGGCTCCACTTTAAATTCAAAATTTAAGTCGGGCAATCCAACACGCAACTTAGCTTGGGCCCGAGTTCATTTAATTCCGAATTAAATGAATTTGTCGTTGCAACTTAATTAAATCCAATTTAATTAAATAATAATACCTCGCAATATTATTACTTAAATCGCTTACGAATTAATTCTAAATTAATTCGTTTTCTTGAATTATAATCCAATTTTAATTCCGCGTTGAAATCTAATTTCAATTAATATATCTAATATATTATTTTAGCCCAATTAAATAAATTAAATAGAAAAATCCAATTTCACTATTAAATTTATTTTACCGATTAATTTCAAATTAACCGCGTTCTCTCTTCTCGACGAATTTAATCCCAGATAAATTCTCATTCTCTGTTAATTAATCCCAGATTAATTCTTGTTCGAGTCAAATGTCATCGGTGAATCTTCGGGAAGCAACCCGAGAGATCCTTGGATATGTTGGCAGTAAATACGGTCATCGGACTATCCGAATACGTGCGTACCAGGTACCACGTTCTTACCGATTTACCAGACATGGTTGGCTTCTAGCAAAGCACCGTGCCTACCCAATTCTTTAGAAATATTTTTTAAAGGAATATATAATCTTTGTCAGGCGTAGTATACATAGTATTGCGTATTACGATCCAATATCGGATGTCACATACTAGGCCTGGGGCTGGAATTGTATCTGCCCCGTACGAAGCATATATCGGATCACTGGCAACTAGTCTCTATAATCAGATAATCATGACCTAGTCATATTATCGTGATGACTGCAGTACTTAAGTGTACCAGTTCTGTATCCCTGTGTGATCATCATCTCCATATGACTGAAGTGATACTTTCATCTTGACATCACACCCAATACACTATGATTCTGAGTATACCCAGAAGAGGCGTACACAGAACCTGTTAAAGCCCCGGACGACCAAAACCAAAGTATACTGATTGTCGCAAGTATTAGCGATGCAAGTCTCAGGTTAAGACCAAATACACCTACCCTGATTCGGATTCCCATAGACACATAGTCATACTACCAATGGGATTCCGAGGGGTCTATCCAGAGCGAAGCTATTCCCGTACCATCGGTAAATAGAATCTTTTATCACACTTGCATAAGTATCAAATACTTAAATATATGAGAACTATTCCGTTACGCTTCCATAATGCGCACAAGTGCAATACTAGCCTATTCCGCATTATCGATGTCCAGTCTCGATAATACTACGACTAGGGATATTTAATGATTAAATATTTCGTGGATTTATACTGTCTCATATCTTATTAATCCGGTACTATTCATATGGACTTTTATCATTTATATATCTAGGTAATCCAATTACAAATGATAAAAGAGCAATTTCCTTTGTCAGATAGTTTATTTTGTACAAGAACACCATGTCCTTTACAAAATAGTGATGCTATGGGTCATAATTGTCCAACAGGACTAAGTCATGATATACGACATATACTAGTCTCAACGGATTTTTACTAACCGACCCGTGTCAGTAAATCTTGACTAGGAATTTTATTTGATAATATATATCTAGTAGTGACACTTTCCAATGTCAATTACAAACTACGTTGTAATTACACATTATATTATATATTATCGGATCTTTGTCTAATATATATATATATATATATATATATATATATATATATCACTAAACATGATTTAGTTTCAATTTAATGAATTAGATCGAATATTTATAATAAAAGACAAGAGGTGCAACCATAAATAAGTAATATTATGGAAAAAAGCATTGCTCGTATTCATGAATCAGACATAAATACGATCCGGATTGGCGCTCAGAGCACCAATCCTAACAAAGATGTCTCGATTTTTAAGTTAACTAGATCCCAAGACCTGAAACCTTTACACCTTTTGCTGTAAGTGAAGCCTTAAATGAGGCTAAAGTCAGTTTGCTGATTGAGGGTGATAATCGATGGAATGAGCATATGGTCAGGTAAATTTTTATTAAGGTGGATGCTGATGAGATTATGAATATCCCTCTCCCCTCTCTGAGTGAAGATGACAAACTGATATGGCACTATGATGTTAAAGGAAAATTCTCGGTAAAAAGCTGCTACCACATGACAATTAATGCGAATAAGCGATATGAAGCTAGCTACTCGGAGGGAAATGGCGACTGGTGGGGCTTAGTTTGGAGTTTATTCTTTCCCTCTAAAGTATAAAGTTTTCTTTGGAGAGCCTTGTCTGATTTGCTGCCCACTGCTTTTGTCCAGTATAAGAGAAATATAATTGAATCCCCAAATTGCCAAGGTGCAGCAGGGGTGCTGAAGATATTTTTCACGCTTTGATTAGTTGCAATACTATCAAGCTTATCTGAAAAAATTCAGAATGGGTGCAAGCTAGAGAATGGCAGAATTCTGGGGATCTTTGGAGCTTCATATGTTGTGTTAAATCCAATATGTCCAAGGAAAAACTAGAGAATGTGGCGACACTATTGTGGTCTCTATGGGCTGCCAAGAATTATTATATCTTTGAAAGGAAGATGGGGGTGCACTGGTATACTATGAAAAGAGCTGAGAATTTGGCCGAATCCTACAGGAGGGCGCAAAGGAAGATGCTGTACGAGGATGAATCAAGAAACAGAGTTGAGACACAAAGGTGGACTGTTCCCTTGATTGACTGGTACAAAGTTAATGTGGACATGGAAACAAACAAGGATGGGAGTCATAAAGGTCTGTGGACTATCATTCATAGTGATAAAGGGGATGTGATAGCTGCTGCGTCTCTGTTGGGATTTTGAGCAAAATACCCGGGTTACGCAGCGGAATGCGGGAAAATCAAATTTTCCCATTTCTTTCATTTTTCTTGGGTAATTAAAATAAAGTTATTTATTTTAATCACTCAATACTCAAAAACATAAATTTTTAACCCAGAAATCAGAATTTCAATAAATTACCATACAACCCCAAAACTTTCTATTTTCATCATTTTAGCCCTAAGTTGTTCAAAACAAGCTTAGGTTATTTCCAATCACAACCAAAATGATTTGTAAATCAAATATACATTAAAAAACAGAATTCTGAAAAATTTTAAAGATTTTTCAGTAATTAAGAAAATGCCCATAAACTTTACATTTTGATCATTTTAGTCTTAATTTGTCAAATACATAATTAGGTGATTCCCAATTACTATCAAAATGATTTATACATGTCATACATGTCAAAATACAAATTACAATTCAAGAAAATAATTTTCCCTAAATTGCTGAGAGGTCCCTCAAGTTTCCAAGAATTGCACTTTAGTCCAAATTGGTTCAAAACCATTCAACATCAAGTCCAATCAACACCAAAATTAATATGTATCATATATACATCATTAATTAAAACATATATGAAAAGCCCCAAATTTGGAGTGGGTTATGAACCCTAATTTTACAATTTCCATAAATTTATAAATTAACACCAAGTTAATTAAATTCAACACTTTAATTCAATTCTTACTACACCAAACTAGTCTCACCATCATGAAACAACTCAAGAATAATTATAGGTCATTTATGAGTGGCTAAGTAACTCTAGAATGGCAACTCACCATCAAATGACAAAAAGAATACAAATAAACAAATTTCATGCATTCTTTATACATATACATGCTTCCATCTTTCTATCAAGTTCCCAACCATCAAAATACATCCACAAAAGAGTAGAGAAGAAACTAAGCTACACATATTGAAGCCTAGTATCATAGAAATAATTTTCATGAAGAAGAAAGTAAGAAAAATTTACAAAATTCCTTGATTTTCCAAGCTTTCTCTACTTTCTTCTCTCTTTTTCTCTCAACTCACTTTTGAATTTGATCTAGGATTCTTAGATAATGAAACAAAAAAAGAAAAAGATGAATTACATATTTTCCTCATTGTGGCCGAAAATGAGGAAGAATAATAGCCAAGCAATTTTCAATTTTTTTTTTCATTAATTAATGTTGGAAAAATGATTTAATTAAAATGTTGTATTTATCCAATAAATACCACACTTGGACTAATTAAATCAAGCCACTTATACCAATAAGAAATGGCATTCCAACCAATTAAAGAAAGCCATTTTTCTTACTTTAAAAAAGTAAGAAAGATATTTATTATTTAATTATTGAACATTTAAATAATCAAATAATTAAATACAAATATCTTAAATATATGTATTATATTTACATTAAATAATCAAAATACATGTATTATATTTACATTAAATAATCAAAATACATATATTAATAATAAATATCAAATATCACAATTTGACATTTAATAAATGGCCGAAAGATCCCAAACGCATGTATTATCGTTCAACCGTTAAACGACTTATAAATAATAAGTATTATTTATAAAAGTTGCCCTAGTGCCATACATGAATCTCATTAGTGAGACTCTCTAGATTCAGGCATATCCATCACGAAATCCAATTTCGTGTCCATAATCTACCCACCCGTAAATTATGACGAACACAGATAAACTCGCTGAATCATACAGGTCGAGGTCATCGCATACGTATAATCCCTTCTTCACAAGTATTCAGATTATCCCAGAGATATAGATAAAAACGTCAAATGTCTATAGGTATAATCTCGTCGACGATTCTATTAGCAATCTCTTAATAACAGTTAGAACTTACTTCTACAATATACCACGGGCCCATGGATTTAACAGATTGCTAATTGCACATTGAATATCTATGCTCTGTACACAAAACTGACGGATCATATCTTGATACGTACAGGATATCCTGATGATCAGTCCACACCCAATGAACAGACGGAGGTCTGATCTAAATAGATCGGTAATGTGACTGCCATCAAAGTGTGGAGGATACCTCATACATCCACAGTGGTATCTCAAGTCAAATGACCATTATGCTCACTCAACCCGAGAAGATTCCTATTGATGTTGATGTACCATCTATTAGGAAATCTTCAGTGAATCGTTCAGTGATTATCCAATATAAACACCTACACGTCTATACGAGTCTCCCCAGACTCATGGTTCATTGGGATAAACCATCGGACCAAGTCTCGATATACGACGTGTACTGGTTTCAGCGGATTTTACTAACCGACCCGTATTAGTAAATCTTGACCAAGAACTTTATTTGATAATATACTTCTAGTAGTGACACTTCCCAATGTCAATTACAAACTACTTTGTAACTGCGCACTACATTATATATTATCAGGTCTTTGTCTAATATATACATATCACTAAATCATATTTAGTTTCAATCTAATCGTAATTAGATCGAATATGTATATAAAAGCAAGAAATACTACCATAAATTAAGTAATATTATGGAAAAAGGAATTGTTCTTATTCATGAATCGGACATGAATACGATCCGGATTGGCACTCTGAGCACTAACCCTAACAATTTCACCAACTTGCTCTAGTGCCAATCCACAGTATCATATACACATCTAAATATGTATCATATACGCATGGTCATCAAGAGCTGACCTTTCACTCAAGAGATAGGCAATAACAAGTAAGTCCGCTATAACATATTGAGTTTGTCCAACAAACCCAAAAACGTTTCCCTTAACTAGCATCATTCATATTTTATATAACCTAATTTATACATCAATATGACTCAGATGCGATATCAATATTGTGCTATAGCTACTGAATTGTCCAAGTATTTAAGGATCAAGTCCAAAATACTATGCAGACAACCGCAAGCACAATACCAATATCAAAACTTCTAATTTACAATGTCACTTTGTAACTTCATAAGTCAATACTTCATAAGTTACAATTAATTCCACTTACATAGTAAAATCATTCGTGACACTCTCACTGCATCTTTTCTGACTCTTTATGATGTAGAACATCTAACATCATAATTAGACTCAAACTAATCAGACCCTCGTGGTTGCAAACTATATTCTCCTTGAATAAGAAACTCGTTCTTAATATCTCAAAGATAATAAAGAACTTGTTTCAGACACATCATATGGTCTATAGCGTATCAAAATAGTTCGTAACAATTACAATTAAATTTATGTCTTTTAGTCATATATAATATAGTATTCATTATGCCATCATCCTATGATGCATATGATTGACTAGAAATTCTAATCAATTTCTCTTTCGACAAAGGAATCATCATTTACGAAAGATTAATACTATATATAAGAGACACATTAAGTTTCAAACAGTTATACTAATTGTCAAATAGTTACATTAACTGTCATACAAATAGTCTTGTTGTTTCATATATTAGATCATATCTAATGCACGACTAATGAGAGTATCTCACAAGTCTTATAGTTTTATATCATATATATAAAACTTTATATCGAATATAACAAAGACTACTCTCACTGCTTTCACGGAGAAAAGAAGGCTTAGGTAAATCTTTTACCTCATTAACATCTCATTATTACATTAATAATGATAATGTCGTTAGGATATATAACACTACAAAGAAATATGTACGCTCCCACTAACCCTACCATTATAAATGAATTCTCTATGTTTTGATAGAATCAGACAATTTGACTTTAATCAAAATTAGAGAATATAGATTTCCGGAAAGCTTATCTGAGTCTACAATAGGCTCTATAAGCTAGTATATCAAACTGTGATCTTAGCAGAATACAAACTCCAGGGCCATTCTAGAATGAACTCTTCAAACAAAGAAATCACAATGGATCTCTTATTCGAAGAAACCATTCAGGAACGCCACTTTGCATTCTTTAGCCAAAATATATAGTTTAATATCAACATTAACCAACAGATCTTTAATTGTTCAATTAGTGCGACTAGAGACAAGTTTCCTCAGAATCTACAATAGATTACTGAGTATAACTTTTCTCACTGTCATACTATAAAGGTCAAACCTTTCATAAGCTCACTTTGCTTTTGCTGCGCAAATAATTTACATATTTTATGAACGATTTATAATGAAAGCTTAATCAAGTTCAAAACTTGATCGTAGTAAGCTATTAACAATCTTAGATCTATGGTCTAATCTAACTTCCGGAATCGATATCAAATATCGCTCCCACTATAAGTTATAGGATAATTTTCTTCGATAAAAAAAATAACAGAACCATTAAGTATCAAATACTTCACAAATGATTCTGACATCCTATTGGACTTATACGGAAGATGTCTAAGGGTCTTTTCATCTTATTAATTACGTAGTTCCATTTATAGTTTATCACTCTCACTTTTGACTTCAATAAGTCAAGTCTTTTCTACAATGGTCAACATCCAATATTACACACTAAGTAATAAAATAATATTATTACTCGGGATCGTAGAAAATATATTCTATCAAATATAATATAATATTCTATTAAATAGAATAAATGATAAACTTTTGCTTGTACCTCCGAGGCGCAAGTACTTTTCAATTATATAACTATTATACAAAAGAAAGATTCAAATCTCTAACTTTTCAAGATTTGAATTTTCTACCTATACATATCATATACGTAACTGTAGAAATTAATGGAACATTAATTAAAATGATGAATTAGTGTTACTAGAACATATCACCAAGAGTATTGAATATAATTCAGTAATACTCAATATCAAACGAATCAAATCATATAAGATTCAATTTCTCCCACTGACCAATTCCATCACAATGGAATCGTAGAAGAATAATATTGAGTAAGAATCATATTCATTGAATAACCTTAAAACTAATTGTCATAATTCATATGTTTGATCATATCAAACATCTTTGAACAATTCAAAGACTCACGATGAATTTTAATGATTTAGTTTTTCAAAACTTCAAATCGAATATCTTTGAACCAGTCAAAATATTCTATCAGTGTTTCATCAGAAACATATTAAAAGTTCTTGAACCATTCAAGACGTTCAATATGTGTTCTTTTAGAAACATGTAACTAAGTCATAACAATTCAATAACTAAGTTACGATGTAAAGAAAACTATCCAAGGCAATTTCTAATTCATGAAACTACATACATCTAATGTATTAGTTTAATAAATTTGTGGTCCAATAACGATTATTGGTTAAATGAGATTTAATCACTTCCTGAATAAAATATTCATTAAGTGGATACAGATATTTGGTGTGATCTCGTATCAAACCATCCTTTACCATACAGAATAAGCATATAATGCATATGTGATAAAATCTCATGGAGCACTGTTTTAAGTTATTTAGTTAAACAAATATTTTTCTTAATGTTTATCTCTACATCAATGAAACTACTAGTCATTTTTAAAATATGTAATAACTGTTTATAAAGAACAAGTAACTATCCAATAGTCACAAGTTTTGATATCAAATATCAAAACAATCATTAAACAATATTTTAAATAACTAACGGGAGATCTGATATCCAATATCTATAGTTGTCGTATTGTGAAAATCGATATTTCCTATACACAACTATACGTATCTCATTTCTTTAGCCTTATAATTTACCTTTAACTATTCACAACAATTGCAAATAATTGATTAGCAAATTGTGTCAGACACATTACCTCTAAAGGTCACTAAAGCCAAGAAACGTCATTATCAGATAAACAAATACTTAATGAGGTTTTCTTAATGCAGTCAAGAATCTCGAGACATGAACTAATTCACGTCAATTCTTACTGCAAAAGAAACTATTCTCTCCAGACTATTATATCCTAAACTGGATATCTATTTAGATTACCTACTGTGACTTAGAAACTAAGTCACTAACCATCTTGATTTTTCACGAAAATCGAAACAATAGTTCCCGATGGTTTTAACTAATCTAACAATATCCAAGCCTACTTTAAATCTAGAACCTATTCTAGAAATCTGCAACCACAAGGAAAGTCAGAAAACATATACAGATAATATGCATGCAGTGGATTAGAAGTTTTAACTCTATCAACACAATAGAATAAAGGAAACATAAACAGCAATTTTTGTAATATTACACACTACTTTAGTTATGGAATTTTAAACCAAGCAGTGCCTCCCACTATTTTACGTAATACCGTAATCCCCAATGAAAAATGGGAATTCAATGATCCAATTGAATTCCATAGTGAGAGGTGGACCCCATGAATATATTTCGACTCACAGCTTTGACACGTTCTCGCCTACGTATATTCATTAGGTAGACAACTCATTGTCAATCACTCACTAGTGGCTCCTAGGTTCCGGTCCTAGTCGTTTCTCATTGTGACAGCTTTGGCACGTTCACAAGGAGGCGTACCAAGTTTAAACTTGTCAATGATAAATTCAAGATACTTTCCGCTTTCGCTTGAATTTATCTAGTATCACATATACATCCGGTAAGGATAAATTTCTATCAACTACATCCTCATTGCTTTGGCACTTTCTCGGATGATGCCATAGAACAGATATCCAAAAACGTATTGACAAGACGGGCAAAGAAATATGCATCCAATACATATTACTTTAAAACCTTATTAATTAGGGATTTTCCACAAAGATGTTACGTATTTAATTTAATCAAATTAAATAAATAAAAGCATGCATAAAGCAAGAAAAAAATTAAACAATGAATTTAAAGGCATATTCATATCATGTGTTGAGGTTCAGACCTGCACTGATACCATTTTTGTTGGGGTTTTGGGCAAAATATCCGGGTTACGCAGCAGAATGCGAGAAAATCAAATTTTCCCATTTCGTTAATTTTTATTGGGTAATTAAAATAAAATTATTTATTTTTATCACTCAATACTCAAAAACAGAAATTTTTAACCCGGAAATCAGAATTTCAATAAATTACCATACAATCCCAAAATTTTCCATTTTCATCATTTTAGTCCTAAGTTGTTCAAAACAAGCTTAGGTGATTTACAATCACAAAAAAAATGATTTGTATACCAAATATACATTAAAAACGGAATTCTGAAAATTTTTCCAGATTTTTCAGTGATTACGGAAATGCCCCTAAACTTTACATTTTGATCATTTTAGTCATAATTTGTCAAAACATAATTAGATGATTCCCAATCACTACCAAAATGATTTATACATGTCATACATGTCAAAATATAAATTTCAATTCAAGAAAACAATTTTCACTAAATTGCCGAGAGGTCCCTCAAGTTTCCAAGAATTGCACTTTAGTCCAAATTGGTTCAAAATCATTCAAGATCAATTCCAATCAACACCAAAATTAATATATATCATATATAAATCATTAATTAACACATATATGAAAAACCCCAAATTTGGAGTGGGTTATGAACCCTAATTTTATAATTTCCTTAAATTGATAAATTAACACTAAGTTAATTAAATTCAACACTTTAATTCAATTCTTACCACACCAAACTAGTTTCACCATCATGAAACAACTCAAGAATAATTTAGGTCATTTGTGAGTGGCTAAGTAACTCTAGAATGGCAACTCACCATCAAATAGCAAAAAGAATACAAATAAATAAATTTCATGCATTCTTTATACATATACATGCTTCCATCTTTCTATCAAGTTCCCAACCATCAAAATACATCCACAAAAGAGTAGAGAAGAAACTAAGATACACATATTGAAGCCTAGTATCATAGAAACAATTTTCATGAAAAGTAAGAAAAACATACAAAATTCCTTGATTTTCCAAGCTTTCTCTTCTTTCTTCTCTCTTTTTCTCTCAACTCACTTTTGTATTTGATCTAAGGTTCTTAGATAATGAAACAAAAAAGAAAAAGATGACTTATATATTTTCCTCCTTGTGGCCGAAAATGAGGAAGAATAATAGCCAATCAATTTTCAATTTTTTATTTCATTAATTAATATTGGAAAAATGATTTAATTAAAATGTTGTATTTATCCAATAAATACCACACTTGGACTAATTAAATCAAGCCAATTATACCAATAAGAAATGGCCATTCCAACCAATTAAAGAAACCCATTTTTCTTTCTTTAAAAAAGTAAGAAAGATATTTATTATTTAATTAATTTAATTATTGAACATTTAAATAATCAAATAATTAAATACAAATATCATAAATATATGTATTATATTTACATTAAAAAAATCAAAATACATATATTAATAATAAATATCAAATATCATAATTTGACATTTAATAAATGGCTGAAAGATCCCAAACACATGTATTATCATTTAACCGTTAAACGACTTATAAATAATCCGTATTATTTATAAAAGTTGCCATAGTTCCCTACGAGCATATCTCATTAGTGAGACTCTCTAGATTCAGGCATATCTATCACGAAATCCAATTTCGTATCCATAATCTACCCACCCGTAAATTATGACGAATACAGATAAACTCGCTGAATCATACAGGTCGAGGTCATCGCATACATCTAATCCCTCCGTCACAGGTATTCGGATTATTCCAGTGATATAGATAAAAACGTCAAATCTCTATAGGTATAATCACGTTGACGATTCTATTAGCAATCTCTTAATAACACTTAGAACTTACTTCTACAGTGTACCACGGGCCCATGGATTTAACAGATTGCTAATTGCACATTGAATACATATGCTCTGTACACAAAACTGACAGATCCTATCTTGATACGCACATGATATCCTAAGGATCAGTCCACACCCAATGAACATGCGGAGGTTTGATCTAAATAGATTGGTGATGTGACTTCCATCAAAGTGTGGAGAATACCTCATACATCCACAGTGGTATCTCAAGTCAAAGGACCATTATGCTCACTCAACCCGAGAAGATTCCTATTGATATTGGTGTACCATCTATTAGGAAATCTTCGGTGAGTCATTCAGTGTTTATTCAATATAAACACCTACACATCTATACGAGTCTCCTCAGACTCATGGTTCATTGGTATAAACCATCGGACCAAGTCTCGATATACGACGTGTACTGGTCTCAGCGGATTTTACTAACCGACCCGTGTTAGTAAATCTTGACCATGAACTTTATTTGATAATATACTTCTAGCAGTGACACTTCCCAATGTCAATTACAAACTACTTTATAGGTAGCGTGGAATTCGATCCAGATTGGCACTCTGAGCACCAACCCTAACAGTCTCAACCCACCATTTTCAGAGGTAGCGTGGAATTCATTGAAGCAGAGGCATTGTTGATGGGATTAAACCTTGTATAAGGTATGAATTTGAAGCCCCTTATTGTGGAAACTGATGCTCAAACTGTTGTGTTTCTCGCTAAGGGTCAATATAACAGTGAGAAAGAAATCGGGTGGTGATCTCTGAGATTAGAAAATGGCTATGAATCTAGAAAATGCCGATTTTAGGTTCATCCCAAAGTATTGTAATGTTAAAGCTTATCGTTTGGCTAAATACGTTGTTAGCAACTCGAGCTATAAGATTTGGATTGGTTCCATTCCGGATTATATTTTGTCTTTGTTAAGTTAATATGAAATCTATTAATTTCAAAAAAAAAATGTCCATCTTCAATGTGGAAGAGTTAAAAATATGAAATGGTAATTGATTAAAGTTAGTCACCTTCCCAAAAAATTATCTTTAATGTCATTAGTTCGGATTTATTTATGTGTTTAAACAATTTATTCAATAAATTCGGATGCATATACATCAAAATTGAGGAAGATGATTGCCAAATTTAAAGCAAGTAATCTTATTTTATGCGCAACTTAATGATTATCTTTTAAGTTTTCCATCTTTTTAGTTATTTTGTGTTACCTGAAATCTTTATTATTTTAAACAATTTACACTCTAGAAATATTATGATTTCCAAATTTAAAGCAAGTAGTCTTATATTTTTTATGTTTTTAAATTTACATATGTATGGGCCAAATTTGGTCCAAGGGTAATTTAGCCCTTTCACTTAAGGCACATTGCTAAACACACCCCTGAAGACCCATAACCAAACTCAAAGGCACTATACAGGCCCAGGCCCAATGAGTTGCAACATTTATAACCAAGGGACATCCAAAGGCCAACCCACTGAACATACAACCTCATAAAATCAGTCGTTTCAGTCTACAATGGGCAACTACATTAAATGCCCCTCATGAAGTTGCAATCATAACTGACTCCTAACGGACAAGAAATAAATGAGCAGTAAATGCGCACGTTCCCATGAGAGCATGTATATAAAGGAAGATAGATGAGGGAAAAAAGGGGTTCTGATTCTTTGGCTTAGCTCAATACTACACTCTCTATAAGCTCTCTCTAAACCCCTCATCCACCGCCCTCACGGCAACTATCGCAGTTCAAGGTACAATCTAACCTCGACCTCCTCTCTATTACACCCATTGTACATTTATTGACTTGAGCGTCGGAGTACTTACGGCATCCACCACACCGGTGGGTAGTATCTCCCCGCTCACTCTATTTCCTTTGTTTTGCAGGATCGCCAGTGCCCCCTCCTTACGAAATCTCAATTGTAGGCCTCGGGCGAAAATCAGCGTCTACAGTTTGGCGCCCACCGTGGGGCCCTAGCGATCCACAACAAACCAAAGTTTCAGTCATAAAAACGAGTTTCCAAAACATAGACATGACATCAAGCAGTGAGCCGTCAGACTCAATGGCCAACCAGTTGGCCCATCTTCAAGAACGCTTACTCAAACTTGAAGAAGAGAATTCGGCCATGAAGACCACTAATGGCGACCTTCAAAGGCAGCTGGAGCGATTCGCCATTCTTCGCGACCAATTGGGATCGGTGAATCCCTCTGAAACTTCGGGACACCGACAGAATCCAACGGGGGGTCCAGAGCTGGGGCAAGAGGGAGGCTCCCAGCAAGAGAATCAACCTACGGGCCGCGAAAATATCCACCGGAGTCTTCCAACCGACGTAGTGACGACTACGACCATGCGTCATGAGATGGAAGAATTCGAGGAAGCCATTTTGGCGAGTATACCAGGGGTCAGGTTACCGCTGAGAAAGACTAGATGAGGAGCTTTGGTCGACACTCCATTCTACGAAGGGATTAACTCCGTTGAACTTCCCCGGAAGTTCAGCCCCCCGGAGATGAAATTGTATGACGGATCAACCGACCCTGACGACCATATAATCCACTACAAGTACAAGATGATGTCCATGAGCCTCACTTCCCATCAAAGAGAAGCGGGTTTATGTCGAGGTTTTGGGGAAACGCTTGCCGGTCCAGCCCTCACCTGATTTATAAATCTTCCTTTTGGGTCGATTGGGTCCTACAAAGAACTGGTAGACAAGTTTGTTGCGCACTTTGCTAGTTCATGCAAGTTCGAGAAGACGACGAACAACCTCAACTTGATCCAGCAACGGAAGGGAGAATCCCTTCGAAGCTACGTCTCCCGATTCAACAAAGAGAGAATAGCTATCCCAAACCTCCACCAGCCGACAGCAGTAGAAGCATTCAGAAATGGCTTGCAAGCGGACAGTAGCCTTTATAAGAAGTTGACGAAAAATCGGTGCTACATTATGGATGAGGCTCTGACGAGAGCCCGAACAGAGATCAGATGGGAAGAAAATAGGAGAAACACGAGTAGAGAGAGATCTTCTCACGTTCGGGAGAGGGGAATGGGTCATTCCAGGCGACTTAAGGAGACTTTTAAGGGAAGCGTGCAGTCTTCCGACCGAAGGCCTTACCGCCCGAAGGATGCCCGACCCTACGACAGGGTGCCCAACCACAGGCCTGTTACCTTTGACAGCAGAAGAGAAGGGTCTTCAAACGTCACCTCACGACTCCCAGACTATAACTTCACAGTCTCGCCAGGAGAACTCATTTCAGTCCTCAGGAAAATGGGAAATGAAGTCAAGTGGCCTCCACGGACAAGGGACAATTCAGGGAAGAAGGATACCAGCAGATGGTGTGAGTTCCACCGAGATTACGGCCACACGATAGCTGATTGCATAGCCTTGAGGCTGGAGGTCCTGGAACTACTGAATAAGGGACACTTGAGAGACTTGTTGACAGAAAATCGGAAGTCTACCTTGGCCCGGAGAGAAGATTGAGTGGAAGCTCCAATGCCGCCTCCAATCAACAGCACTGTCAATTTCATTTCTGGAGGTTCGGAGGTGAGAAGAGTTTCTTATTTAGCAGCGAAACGATAGATCAGGATGGTTTCCTCCGCCCTTTCAGACCACGAGCGAGCTTCTTCAGGGGGACACACCGGCTTGGTGATTGAATTTTCAGATGACCAATTGTCCATCCGTGTCAATCCTCACCATGATGCCTTGGTGATATCCCTTCAAGTGGCCAACTTTATGGTCACAAGGATATTGGTCGACACTGGGTCATCCGCCAATATCATCTTTTGGTTAGCACTCAATGATATGGGAGGAGGATCAGAGAAAATGAGCTGACGGTCTACTACTTTGATTGGTTTCAGTGGAGAGCAAAAGTTCACAATGGGCGAGATTTGTCTTCCAGTGTATGCAGGAGGGGTGAACAAGATGGTCACGTTCCTGGTCCTGGATTGCCCGTCAGCTTACAACATAATAGTGGGACGACCGTGGATTCATGAGATGTGAGCGGTTTCCTCCACGTACCACCAAATGCTGAAATTTCCAACTGAATGGGGAGTCCAAGAGATTAAAGGGGATCAGCTCGCCTCAAAGGCGTGCTACCAAACGACCATGAAGCCCAAAACTCAGTCGGTATAGCAATTACAGGAGGGTTCTCGTCGAGAGAATGTTAATGAACCTAAGGTAGAGGAACTCGACGAAATCCAGATTCATCCACCGTTCCCAGACCACAAAACCCGTGTTGGAGCCGACCTAGAACCGTTGCTGCGATCAGAGTTAGCAGAATTCCTCCAGAAGCACCATGACTGTTTTGCTTGGTCTCATGAAGATATGACAGGTATTGACCCAGAGTTGATGACACATGAACTGCATGTAGACCCGTCCTTTCCACCCGTGAAGCAGAAGAGAAGGAAGTTCGCCCCAGAGAGGAACCGGGTAATTGATGAAGAAGTACATAAGCTGTTGGAGAATGGAGCGGTCAGAGAGGTGCAGTACCCGGAATGGCTGGCAAACGTCGTGGTCGTGCAAAATAAGAATGGGAAGTGGCGATTTTGTATCGACTTCACCGACTTGAACAAAGCGTGCCCGAAAGATTCATTTCCTCTGCCACATGTTGATTCGATGGTCGACGCAACAACTAGGTACGAGCTTTTGAGTTTCATGGATGCGTACTCCGGCTACAATCAGATTATGATGCATCTGAATGATCAAGAGAAAACGGCATTCATCACCAACAAGGGGATCTATTGCTACAAAGTGATGCCGTTTGGATTGAAGAATGCGGGCGCTACCTACCAGCGATTGGTAAACAAAATGTTCAGCCGACAGATTGGGACGACAATGGAGGTGTATATTGATGACATGCTGGTGAAGTCCCTGCAAGCCAACCAGCACTTGAAACATCTTGAGGAAGCTTTTGGAGTAATAAAGAAGTATGGAATGAAGCTAAATCCAACAAAGTGTGATTTCGGAGTAGCTTCAGGAAAATTCCTGGGGTATCTAGTCACGCGGCGAGGGATTGAAGCCAATCCGGATCAGATAAAGTCAATCCTTAATATTCCGTCTCCGTCGAATCAGAAAGAAGTCATGCGGCTCGCAGGGCGAATTGCGGCCCTCAACAGGTTCATTTCTAAGTTGACCGACAAGAGTTTTCTATTCTTCGCTACGCTTGGAAAGTCAAAGAAATTCGAATGGACTCAGGATTGCGAAGAGGCCCTAACCAGACTGAAATAATACCTGACCACGCCACCACTCTTATCTAGGCCACTCGACGGAGAGAGGTTGTATGTATACCTTGGTGTTTCCCCTCAAGCTGTTAGCGCGGTACTAGTTAAAGAAGATGGGGGTTCACAGCATCCAGTCTACTATGTGAGCAGAGCCCTGCTCGATACAGAGACACGGTATTCCCAAGTGGAACGACTGGTCTTAGCCTTGGTCATGGCAGCACGAAAACTCCGCCCTTACTTCCAAGGCCACCCAATCACTGTTTACTCCACTTATCTTTTACGGAGCATCCTTCACAAGCCCGAGCTGTCTGGGAGATTGAAAAAATGGGCTATTGAACTCGGGGAATATGACATCACATATCAATCACGAGTGGCCATCAAGTCCCAAGCGCTTGTAGACTTTGTGGCAGATTTCAGTCCTGGCATGCAAATAGAAGGGGAGAACGAATTGCTTACTGTCGACTCGGCAGTAGTATGAAAGTTAGCAGTGGATGGGTCGTCCAGCAGTCAAGGTTCTGGTTTAAGGGTAGTAATCACCACACTTGAAGGAAACCTAATTCAACAAGCTTTCAAGTGTGGTTTCCAGGCTACGAACAATGAAGCTGAGTATGAAGCACTGATAGCCGGATTAGAATTACTCAAGGAATTGGGGGCAAAAAGAGTGGAGGCGACGTCCGATTCGCAACTCGTTGTCAATCAACTTCAAGGAACCTACCAGGCCAGAAGGGCTCAGATGGCGGCATACTTATCTAAGGTAAAAGAGGTCCAAGCGGCTTTCGAATCTTTCGAGATTTCGCAAATCCTAAGGATTCAGAATACACATGCAGATGCTTTGGCCACACTCGGGTCGACTCTACAAGAAGGGAAAATCCAAGCCATCCTCGTGGCATATCTGCAGTGACCTGCCATAGTCAAGATCGAAGCGAGCACCGTTTCTCACCTCACGGAAAATCGAACTTGACAAGAACTCACTTGGGTTGGAAACCAAGCAAACCCCAAACATCTTTCTCAAAACCCCAAGAACTTTGAATACTGATTTTGTAGGAACAAAACCCAACCAAGATCAGCCCCTAACCACCATGAAACTCACGTCCATGATAACCACAAGCATGGAATCAGATTGTATTTTGCTAGCAATGGAGACGCCACTAAGTTGCCAAGCTTAGATAAGTCAACTTGAACTTGAAAAGGGGAATCCCTCCCTCAACAAGGTTTTGGCCACAGCCATGGAAAGCTCAAGCTTTTCTCTCTTTCAAAATTCTGTATATCACGTTGGTTATCCAAAAATACAAAGAAGAGTCATATAATAAGGGTTACAAAAGGGTAAAAATGCTAAAATGACCCTAGAGCTAAAATTACCAAAAGCCCTAAGTCAAGCACCTCAACCACGACCATTAAGGTCCTTTTGCACCTAAATAAACTTAAAACAAAGATTAGAAGCTCATCTCACTTAAGCTAATTAAGGTGCTTACATGCTATAGTAAATTGACGTGCTTCCGGCTAAGTACAAATCTAAGCATAATTAAGCCTAATGGCATAGTCAACCATGCTAATTACATCATAAATAAAGTCAAAATGTCGAGCACAAATGACAAAAATGCCCCCATTTGGCCGAATTCAACATAGTCCCAAAATAGGTGAAATCGGGTCAAAAGGATGCTGGTGCTGAAGCTGCTCTGCTATGCTTCAGTCTGAGCTGATCTGGGTCAAATGAAATAGCTTGGGGACCTCTCTGGTTATGCCCATATGTGTCTCTGGTGTGCACTTGACTTGGTTGCTGCAACTGGTCACATAGCTCTAAGCTAGTCCCGCAAAGGCCTCTCTAATCTTCTTTGCTCTTTGACGTGTGATTGGACCTGTTGGCAACTGCATGGGTTCCTCTAAGTTGTTAGCTGCATCCTGTAATGTCTCTGGTGTGGTTGGACTCATGTCATTCCCTCCTTGTTGAAAAGGATTCGACCTCGAATCCGAACCTGCATCAAAATGAGTTCAGTCAGAAACATTAAAAGTAGTAGATACGTTGTACTTACCTTGCAAATCCAGCTTATATGCATTGTCATTGATCCTTTCCAAGACTTGAAAAGGTCCATCTCCTCTCGATTGTAGCTTGGATCTTTTTCTCTTGCATATAAAGCCACACCCAATTGCCGGGGTCAAACACAATGCGTTGGAAACCTATTATTCTCACCAACTCTGCCTTTCCCTTATCATTCATAGTCCCAAGCTTAATAAGAATCAAAGATAATAAATCCATAGGAGTTAAAGAATTAGAATCATAATTAATCTCATAAGGCAAGTAAAAACTAGAAGGATGAATGCATCTATTATATGCAAACTCTGGCCCCGCTATTGCGTCTGTGATCTTCTTAGCTCTTTGGCGTGTGATTGGGCCTGGTTGCAATTGCAAAGGCTATAATGTTCCTTGGGTGACTGCATTCATGTCAAATGTTGTCCCTTGGATCATGTCAGAACTTGGATGACTCCCTTGGTCGAATATTTGGGTGTTGGGACAATTCCAGCAGAAAAGACTGTCACCCGAAGAGTGAAGCAACAAGCTGCGAGGTTCGTTCTACACGACAATCAGCTTTTAAGGAGGTCATTTGGTGGCCCATACATTAAGTGCCTTTCTCCGTGAAGAGGCTCAATATGTTTTGGCCGAGTTACATGAGGGGCAGTGTGGAAATCACTCGGGCGGAAGGAGTCTTGCATGTCGAGCCCACACAGCTGGGTATTATTGGCCGACTATGCGAGCCGACGCGGCGTCCTATGCTAGAAATTGTGAAAAGTGCCAAAGGTTTCGCACCAGCCTCCCGATTGCCTCCCGGGAGACTCAACCCTACCCTGGTTCCCTGGCCATTCATGAAGTGAGGAATGGATATTGTTGGGAAGCTACCAGTCGCCCCTGGGCAACAGGTCTACATGCTCGTCTTGACTAATTACTACTCCAAATGGATAGAAGTAGAGGCTTTTTCCAGGGTAAGAGATCGAGAAGTGCAAGGACTCGTCTGGAAGAACATTATTTGCCTTTTCGATTTACCGAAATAGATTGTCACGGATAATGGGTCTCAATTCATCAGTCATCGTTTCCAGGATTTTTGTAAGACATGTGGGATCAGACTTAGCTTTTCCACTCCACGTTATCCACAAGCGAACGGGCAAGCCGAATCTTCTAATAAAACGCTGATGAACACGCTGAAGAAAAGGTTGGAGAAGGCGAAATGAGCATGGGCAGACGAACTCCTGGGTGTGTTATGGGCGTATCGGACGACGATCAGGTCATCGACTGGAGAAACACCCTTCTCTATGACTTCGGCACAGAACCCGTCATTCCAACTGATGTAAGGGTACCATCACCCCGATACCAGTGGCTCAATGAAGAAACAAACCAGTAGCTCATGACCAAGGCACTCGATACCATTGAAGAACTGAGGGAAAATGCATCTGTGAGACTTGCAGCATGTCGACAGAAGATGTGCAAATACTTCAACAAGAACGTGAGATACAGAACATTCAAGGAAGGCGATTGGGTCCTTCGACAAGTCTTCCAGAATACGAAGGAAGCTAATGATGGAAAGCTGGGACCCACTTGGGAAGGCCCATACGTCATCAAAAAAGTAGTGGGCCACGGAGCCTACAGATTGGAAAAAAAAGATGGAAGTCGAGTCTAGAACAGCTGGAATGCTCTCCATCTCAAGAAGTTCTATCGATGATCTCAAGACATCACTGACACCTTATAAAAATAAAGCGTTCAACTCACTGCTGTTTGATGTTGTTTAATATTTGTTTTGTTTCAATTTTTACTTAAGCAATTTTGAAGTTAATAACTTGGTTTCCTTTCCTTAACTCAGTCAGTAGAAGCAATAAATAAATGAAACTCCAGGCGACAATCATATATAAAATTAATTTCCGAGCGACAACAGAAAGTTGCATTCACAAATCAAAATATTAGTTTATACAAAGTTTGGAATACAACAACATTCCGAGCAAAAAAAACGTTACAGAGAATTGTCTATATTAATCAATCTTCTAGCCTTTCAACAGGCTTGGTTGAGTCGGCTGGATTTGCAGGGTGACCAACCTCCGTCGCAGGCTCCTCCAGTGGGGTTTCAGTCGCCTCTTCCACAATATCAACCATCTCGGCCTCCCTAGAAATCGCTCTTTCGGTCGCCTCCTTGGAGCTAACTTCCTGACTCTCTTTCCTCTACCGATAAGGAGAGACCAGCTTCCAATCTTTCCCCCAGCACGATCCATTTCTTGGAGTTCCACGAGCTGTGTTCCCCCGATAAGTATTCCTTCATCAGCTGGCTCCTATCTTTTATAATAGCCTCCATCGCCACTCCCTCCAGACGGTCGAGCAGTTCAACCTTCTGACTTTCCAGCTCCATAATATTTCCCTTTGCCACCCCTAACTCGGAGGATGCAGCTTCCAGCTTAGCTTTCGAGGCCGCAGCTTCATTTTCGGCTTCAAGCATTCTTCTCGGGACTCCTCGGAAGCGGTCTTAGCTTCAGCTAAATATTTTCTGAGGGCCGCATTCGACTTCTCTAGATCTCTAGCTTTCCTCAGGCTTGTTTCGACATATCTCTGTCGAAATATCGCGTATTCCAGAGTCTGGCACATACCGATAAGCTAAGTTAATGGACTATTCCCTTGTTAAATCCTTGAATACAAGTAGAATTCATACCTCGTAGTTTCTCGCTATAGCCCTCTTTGCAGACCCAAAGTCAGCATCTGGATTTCATCTTCCTCTAGGAGTAGCCCATCGGCGAACTGTGACAGACTGGAAGGATCCGACATGACGGTTGTGCTCCTAGGAATTTTGATTACAACATTCTTCAGATCTTCTTTAATGTTAGACAGTTGCTTCCTCTTCTTTGAAGATTTACCAGCCCAGTCGACGCCTGAGAGCCGTTTCGGGAGCATTATGCCTCAGTTTCTTTTCTTGAAGGTTGGGACTCAGGGACGGGATCAGTTTCTTTCCCTCTGGTTTTCTTCTTCTTCTTCGCTTAGCATCTCTTCGCCGATTGGGAGTTTGAATGGCTCATCCTTTCAACGCGCACAAAATTTCTCCGGGTTAGAATCCTGAGAAACAAAACTCCCTCCGTAAATGACTTGATTCGTCCAGATAATGAGTATGACTGTCAGAATATTTTGGTCAGTTGCAATGGGGTACCTTCAGGACCAAAATGGACTTCCTTCCACAGTGTTTCAGTCTTAACCTCATTTTAAGCCAACACCACCTCCAATTCCTCTCAGTCTGAGTAGACTTTTACAATATAGTTTTGTTCGCTACGACCCCTGGTGTCACGTCGAGGGCTACGGTTGACATTGGAACCTGCCGAACCGAACAACAACATGAGAACTCAGAGATGTGTAGTCTCGTATTCAAGGGAAACAATTGTTAGTGTTCCTAGAACATTCATAGGATCTAATAAGCATGAAAAACATTTCATATGATCATTATAAGGTGCGGAATAAACTTACAATGAGTGGATAGAGCTTTAAAACTTTTGAGAGGATGAACTCCAAGTTCCAACCTTTTGATGATTCCAAGCCTTTGATGTGGATCCAAGCTTTTGAGTAGTTTCCCTTTTGATGATTCCAAGCTATTGAGTAGTTTCCCTATCACCTTTGTCAACTTCCAAAGTGCTAGCTTTTAGTTGATTTGAAACAAATCCAAGAGAAGAGAGGCTTGAGAATTCGGCCAAGCTAGTTCTCTAGGGTTTCATTTTTTCATCTAATGAATAGTGTTGTGTAACAAGTGTAGAGATTTTCTTTTTGTTATTCACCTTTAGGTAAAACTATTTCACCCTTTTTACCCTAAACTTGGTAGGTTTGGTAAATGGTTTACAAAAAGTAAAACAAGGTGGTTGAGTGGTTGGTGGCTTGGCATAAATGCCAACTACCACCACCTACCACACATGTGAAGTGGGCCCCACATATTTGAATTCAAAATTCAAATATCTCTACGAACATTTGCCGCGGCTCGGTTCCGTTTAATCCGATTAAACGAACTTCCGTCGTTAAATAATTAAATCTAATTTAATTAAATATCGATGCCTCGCAAATATATTACGATCGACGTTTACGAATTAATTCTAAATTAACTCGTTCGTTCGTATTAAAGTCCGACTTTAATTTCGTAACGAAATCCAATTCGTATTAATATATCCGATATATTAATTTTAGCCCATTTAAATAAATTAAATAGAAAAATCAAATTTAACTATTAAATTTATTTTACCGATTAATTCCAAATTAATCGCGTTCTCTCTCTACTGAACACATTTAATCCCGGATTAAATAAAGCCCCAATTAATCCCAGATTAATTTTCTCTCTCTAAATTAATCCCAGATTAATTATATTTTAAGTCAACTGTCATCGGTGAATCTTTGGGAAGCGACCCAAGAGATCTCTGGATATGTTGGCAGTAAATCCGGTTATCGGACTATCCGATAAAGTGAGTACCTCGTACTACGTGCTTACCGATTTACAAGACATGGTTGGCTTCTAGCAAAGCACCGTGCCTACCCAATTCTCCAGAAATATTCTTACTGGAATATATAATCTATGTCAGGCGTAGTATACGTAGTATTGCGTATTGCGATCCAGTATCTGATGATCACATGCTAGGCCTGGGGCTGGAGAAGTGTCTGCCCCGTACGAAGCATATATCGGATATCAAGCAACTAGTCTCTTTGAATCGGATAATCATGACCTTGTCATATTATCACGATGGTTGCAACACTATAGAGAACTAGTTCCATCCCTGCGTGATCATCATCTCCATATGTCTGAAGTGATACTCCCATCTTGACATCACATCCAATACACTACGATTCTCAATAAACCTAGAAGAGGCGCACACAGAACCTGTTAAAGCCCTGGACGACCAAAACGAAAGTTTACCGATTGTCGCAAGTACTAGCGATGCAAGTCTCAGGTTAAGACCAAATACACCTACCCTGAAGCGGACTCCCATAGACACATATACATACTACCAATGGGATTCCGCGGGGTCTATCCAGAGCGAAGCTGTTTTCCGTACCATCGGTAAAACACAACCTCCTATCGCACTTGCATAAGTATCCAATACTTAAACATATGAGAACTGTGCCGTTATGCCCTCACAACGCGCACAAGTGCAATACTAGTCTATTCCGTATTATCGATGTCCAGTCTCGATAATACTACGACTAGGGATATTTAATGATTAAACCTTTATGGATTGATACTGTCTCATATCATCTCAATCCGGAACTAATCATACGGACTTTTACCATTTATATATATCAAAGTAATTAAATTACAAAACGGTAAAAGGCAATTTCATTACTACATAGTTAATTCCGTACAAAAACACAATGCCTTTTACAAACAGTGACGCTATGGGTCATAACTGTCCAACAATCTCCCACTTGGCCTATAGCCAGTCACTCAAGCATCTAATACCTGAACTATGTATATGTCGCTCAAACTTTTGCTGGGGAATAGCTTTCGTCAGCGGATCTGCTATGTTGTCATCTGATGCGACCTTCTCGACCTTTACATCGCCACGATGTATGATCTCACGTATCAGATGGAAACATCGAAGAACATGCTTGGATCGTTGATGAGACCGCGTTCCTTAGCCTGCGCTATAGCCCCGTTATTGTCACAATACAATGGAACGGGGTCAGCTGCTAACGGAACTACTCCTAATCCAATTAGGAATTTTCGGATCCAAACTGCTTCCTTTGCTGCTTCAGCTGCAGCAATATACTCCGCTTCAGTTGTTGAATCGGCAACAGTCTCTTGCTTAGAAGATTTCCAGCTTACTGCTCCGTTGTTCAAACAAAATATGTACCCGGATTGCGACTTAGAGTCGTCTTTATCGGTTTGGAAACTTGCATCGGTATACCCAGTTACCTCAAGTTCTCCATCTCCATAAATTAAGAAGCATCCTTAGTTCGTCTAAGATACTTAAGGATGTTCTTAACCGCCATCCAGTGACCTTCACCTGGATCGGCCTGATATCGACTACACATGCTCAAAGCATAGGAGACATCAGGTCGCGTACATATCATGGCATACATGATCGATCCGACTGCCGAGGCGAACGGTATCCGACTCATGTTGTCTCTCTCATCTTGAGTTTTAGGACACATGTCCTTAGATAGATAGACACCATGTGACACAGGCACAGTCCCCTCTTGGACTGATCCATGTTGAATCTCTTCAACACTTTGTCAATGTACGTGCTCTGGGAGAGTCCAAGCAGCTTTCTAGATCTATCCCGGTAGATCTTTATTCCTAGAATATAGGCTGCTTCTCCCAGATCTTTCATGGAGAATTTTAATGAAAGCCAAGCCTTCACCGATGTTAACATGGGAATGTCATTGCCCATAAGCAATACATCGTCAACATAAAGGACAATAAAAGTAAGTGCTCTCCCACTAACCTTCTTGTATACACAAGGATCATCTTCATTTTGAATGAAATCATATTCTTTTATGATCTCATCAAAACGTTGGTTCCATGACCGCGATGCTTGCTTCAGTCCATAAATGGACCGATTTAACTTACAAACCTTGTTTGCAAGTTTAGGCACGATAAAACCGTCAGGCTGTTGCATATAAACATCCTCCAAAAGGTTTCCGTTAAGGAAAGCGGTTTTAACGTCCATCTGCCATATCTCGTAATCGAAATATGCAGCAATAGCAAGCATTATCCGAATGGATTTAATCATGGCAACGGGTGAGAAAGTTTCGTCGTAATCGACACCATGTCGTTGACGATACCCCTTCGCTACAAGCCTAGCTTTGTACGTTTGTACGTTGCCATCCATGTCGGTCTTCTTCTTGAAGACCCATTTGCATCCAATAGGCTTTACGCCTTCTGGTGCGTCAACCAGTGTCCAAACTTGGTTGGTGTACATGGAATCCATTTCGGACTTCATGGCTTCTTGCCATAAAGCGGAATCGATATCTTGTATCGCTTCCTCATACGTAGCCGGTTCTGTATCCTCAATGAGATTAATATCTACATGAGGTGAGATCAGGAACCCATACCTCTCAGGTTGTATCCTGACTCTCTCCGACCTACGCGGTCCTTGTGTAATAGAAGATTGTGGTACAGTTTCATCCCTGATGGACTGTTCTTGTTCCGTTGAGGATTCTATGCCAGGAACAGTATCACTCCGATTTTCATCGAGTTCTACTTTCCTCCCACTAACCACTGCATTCAGGAATTCCTTCTCAAGGAAAACCGCATGTAGAGCAACAAATACTTTGTTCCCTTGTGGGTGATAGAAGTAATATCCTTTGGTTTCCCTAGGATATCCTACGAATAGGCATTTATCCGATTTGGGCTCAAGTTTGGTACCTTCCAAACGTTTGACGTATGCCCAGCATCCCCAAATCTTCAGGAATGAGAAACCCGGTTTCTTTCCTGTCCATATCTCATATGGTGTCTGTTGTACAGACTTTGACGGAACCTTATTCAAAATAAGAATTGCACTGTTTAATGCATATCCCCAGAAGGAAATAGGTAGCTCAGTGCGACTCATCATAGACCTTACCATGTCCAACAGAGTTCGGTTTCTCCGTTCAGATACACCGTTTAATTGCGGTGTTCCAGGAGGAGTCCACTGTGAAAGAATACCATATTCTTTCAAGTAATCTAGAAACTCATTGCTCAAGTATTCGCCACCACGGTCCGACCGTAATGTCTTAATACTCTTGCCGGTCTGTTTTTCAACTTCGTGTCGAAACTCTTTGAATTTCTCAAAAGTTTCCGACTTGTGTCTCATAAGATACACATAACCATAACGCGATGCATCATCCGTAAAGGTTACGAAGTATTCGTATCCACCTCTAGCCTGGCTAGACATGGGCCCACAAACGTCACTATGAACGAGGGCTAACAGTTCGGTGGCGCGTACACCTTTACCGCTAAAAGGTGATTTAGGCATTTTGCCTAATAAGCAAGATTCGCAGACGTCATATGAATTTGGATCAAATCCGTCCAAGTACCCACTCTTCGAAAGTGTGGATATGCGAGTCTTGTTTATGTGTCCTAGACGACAGTGCCACATGTAAGTTTCATCTTTATTACTTAGTTTGAGCCTTTTGTTTGTTACATTATATGTTTGAGATTGATTTATATTCAAAATATAAAGACCATTATTAGCATCAGCAGAACATATCTCAAAATCATCTTTATAGACAAAACACCCAGTGTTTCGGAATACAATAGTGTACCCGCATTGGGTCAAACAAGATACAGAGATAATATTCCTAGTCAAACTAGGTACATAATAACAATCATTAAGTTCAAGTACATGCCCCGAGGGCAGCTCTAAAACAAAAGTGCCAACGGCCAAAACGGCGACTGGTGCCCCATTTCCAACGCGTAGATCAATCTCCCCTGAGGTCAGTCTCCTGCTAATTTGCAGATCCTGCACATCAGTACATATATGAGTACCACAACCTGAATCAAAAATCCAATTTTTAAAACTAGAAGTAGTCATGTTTATCTCTATAACAAACATACCTGAAGCCGGTGCCTTGCCCGCTTTAATCTCCTTCTGGAGCGCCTTGTACTCGCGGCAGTCACGCTTCCAGTGACCCCGCTTGCCACACTGTAGGCATACATCCTGAGACTTGTCCTTTGGCTTCCCAGAAGCCTTTGACGCCTTGGCCTTGCCCTTTCCCTTATACTTCTTCTTCTTAACACCACCAGTTGCCTTAGGCCAAGCCTTGGCAGATAGTGATGTTTGAGCAAAATGCGCCTCGCGCTTGTTGCCCTTGAGAAGCTCCTTCTCAGCCTCCTTGAGAATTGATAATAACTCTCCAAGAGTATCATCAGTGTTCATCAAGTTATAGTTTATGATGAACTGTCTCCAGGTATCGGGGAGCGATTGTAGGACCATGTCCACAGTAATCTCAGCCTCCAAGACTATCCCCAGTTTGGCTAACTCATCAATGTCAGCAATAATCTGAACCACATGGGATTCAACAGACATGCCTTCTGACATGCGTGAGCGGAAGAGCTTCTTCACCAACTCATATCTCTCCATCCTCTTGTTAGAGCGGTGGAGATCGTGCAATCTTGCCATCATGTTATAAGGATCCAAGTCCCTATTTTGACGACGAAAATGCTGAGTCATAGAAGCAAGCATAATGGACTGAGCCGTGTCACAGTCATTGCTGTGAGTCTTCCAAAGCTCCAGCTCAAGTGGCTCAGTGGGCTTAGGCCCGAGAGGTGTCTGTATCGTATACAGTATCCTCTCTGCCCCAAGGACTATCCTTAGGTTCATTTCCCAATCCGAAAGTTCGTGCCCTTAAAGACATTCTCTCCCATGATAATGTCACGGACATTCCCTTTCCAGTCATCTTAACTACGATAGTCCAACTATCTAGTCAACGATAGATGGGTACAGTCTAACTGTTACAAAAAAATAACATTATATTAGTCCAACTAATAATTTAATTTTGACGAAATAAATTTGAAAGCGCGTAAAGCTAAGTATCTGAATGAAATTGCAAATTCAATACTAGCCTCCCACTATTTTTCGGCGAGCCTCTAACCCTCTGTCGAGTACTCGGGAAACATAGTTTCCTAGTGGGCTAGGATCCCGTTAAATAACACACAACCTTGACTTTGGCCAACAAGCTGTATGAAACTTAACTAGGTAGATCTCGAAGATCAATTGGATCTCATCCAATTCCTAGATCCGGTAGGTGGACATCCAAGTCCGAAACATATATATGTATATATGCCAATATATCCAATATATTTTCCTAACCTTTTCCTCTGAATCAACTAAGCCTTGGCTTTGGCACAACAAGCTTAATGATTCCAGTTAAGCGGGACCCATTGACATGGAAAGCTTCGTAATCAATGTCGATGGACAAGAAGTGATCTTGACTTTGGCCAACAAATCACAACTTGGACAAGACACCGATATGGAACAAAACTCTCATGATTCAAACACATCCGCAATTGACAAAGGTCTTGACTTTGGCCAACAAACCAATGCCAACTTTGGATCTTGAGTAAGAATCACTCAACGGAAGGAAAAACGCTTATATGTTTTTGAGGGTTTTTCGCGTAATTGGCAACCAATTAATTATCTTTGATTAGGTCTCATCATACACCCTTAAGCATGCTTCTAAAACATCATAAAGCGCGTAAAGTAAATTAATAGCGATATGCGGATGGATATATAACAAATTGTTCCTAGAACAAATCACTCCCTTTCCTCTCCCCGGCTAGAACTATTCTATTCCTACCCAATTACAAAATACAATAAAGAAACCTCATTTACATTGAGGGGAATAGGTGAGAAGAGAATTACAAGGAGTAAAGAGATAAAAGGCTGGACACGCAGGCCCAATTTAATAAATTCTAAATTTATTACAATTTCCAAAATTGCCCTCACCCTTCTAATATCCATCCGATATACACTATTCATTCATCACATTCATGTAATCATACAAAGCATATATTACAACCAATCTAATCCAATTAATTAGTCTTTAATTATGTGACCCACAATGTTCAAACAATGATTTGATTTGCAAGAGTCAAACTCATTTAAGAATAAATACTCAAAGTAAGTATTCTTGAATTATATTGAACTACAATTTTAAATCCAATTTATTTGTATTCAATACTAATTCCAATTTAATTCCAAATTAAATACATACACTTATTTATTTGCCTTAAAGACTTGGATTCCAAATCCAATCTTAATGGGTCTCAAAGGCCCAATAACATCCAATGTCATTTTAATTAAAGTCCAATGGGCTTTTAATTGATTCTTAAGGCATGGGCTTTGGCCATAATGGATCAAACCCAAAATGCCAAGGCCCAATAGGAATCACCCTATTGCCAACAAATCAATTTAGGCCCATTAGGCCCAATTAAAATCTTTAAAGGGTCAAGTGATGTATTTGGACTTAATGGAATTGGTTTTGGGCCCAATGGATCAAATCCAAAAGTCCAAAATCAAACTTGGTCAAACCAAGCCCATTAGGCCCAAATACACACTTTTAGCCCAACTCATTTTAAAGGCATATATAACATAATTATAATATTCCAAATATCACAATTATTTTAATTAAAGTGTATTAGCCATAATTAATTAATTAAACTCAATATTTCCAAAATATCAATTAACTTAATTAATCATGCTTAGTCCAATAATTCATGCTTAACACAAAATCAACCCAAAACACATCATTGCATGCTTGACACAAATGAAACCTAAAATCATCATTTCATGCTCAACATGCACTTTGATTTTAACATGAACATTATAGACATTGATTCTAATCATATTAAACCAACTATCACATTTAAACATGCATCCAAACATATTATTTCATGTTACAAAAAATAAAATCTGCACAGTGCACTGACCAGTAAGTTTCGGCCAACTAACAAATTTTTATTTTTGATTCTTTTGATTTATTTCAAATCTAATCATGCATAACTCTAAGTTATCATGTTGTAAACATACTCAAAGCATCAATTTAAAAAATCATGCTCAAAATATAAAAGCCCCAAATTTTAGGTCCAAGAACCCTAGAAATTTTCATGCTTAAATTAGGCTCATGATACCATTGTTAGTGTTCCTAGAACATTCATAGGATCTAATAAGCATGAAAAACATTTCATATGATCATTATAAGGTGCGGAATAAACTTACAATGAGTGGATAGAGCTTTAAAACTTTTGAGAGGATGAACTCCAAGTTCCAACCTTTTGATGATTCCAAGCCTTGATGAATCCAAGCTTTTGAGTAGTTTCCCTTTTGATGATTCCAAGCTATTGAGTAGTTTCCCTATCACCTTTGTCAACTTCCAAAGTGCTAGCTTTTAGTTGATTTGAAACAAATCCAAGAGAGAAGAGAAGAGGAAGAGAGAATTCGGCCAAGCTTAGTCTCTAGGGTTTCAATTTTTTTCATCTAATGAATAGTGTTGTGTAACAAGTGTAGAGATTTTCTTTTTGTTATTCACCTTTAGGTAAAACTATTTCACCTTTTTACCCTAAACTTGGTAGGTTTGGTAAATGGTTTACAAAAAGTAAAACAAGGTGGTTGAGTGGTTGGTGGCTTGGCATAAATGCCAACTACCACCACCTACCACACATGTGAAGTGGGCCCACATATTTGAATTCAAAATTCAAATATCTCTACGAACATTTGCCGCGGCTCGGTTCCGTTTAATCCGATTAAACGAACTTCCGTCGTTAAATAATTAAATCTAATTTAATTAAATATCGATGCCTCGCAAATATATTACGATCGACGTTTACGAATTAATTCTAAATTAACTCGTTCGTTCGTATTAAAGTCCGACTTTAATTTCGTAACGAAATCCAATTCGTATTAATATATCCGATATATTAATTTTAGCCCATTTAAATAAATTAAATAGAAAAATCAAATTTAACTATTAAATTTATTTTACCGATTAATTCCAAATTAATCGCGTTCTCTCTCTACTGAACACATTTAATCCCAGATTAAATAAAGCCCCAATTAATCCCAGATTAATTTTCTCTCTCTAAATTAATCCCAGATTAATTATATTTTAAGTCAACTGTCATCGGTGAATCTTTGGGAAGCGACCCAAGAGATCTCTGGATATGTTGGCAGTAAATCCGGTTATCGGACTATCCGATAAAGTGAGTACCTCGTACTACGTGCTTACCGATTTACAAGACATGGTTGGCTTCTAGCAAAGCACCGTGCCTACCCAATTCTCCAGAAATATTCTTACTGGAATATATAATCTATGTCAGGCGTAGTATACGTAGTATTGCGTATCGCGATCCAGTATCTGATGATCACATGCTAGGCCTGGGGCTGGAGAAGTGTCTGCCCCGTACGAAGCATATATCGGATATCAAGCAACTAGTCTCTTTGAATCGGATAATCATGACCTTGTCATATTATCACGATGGTTGCAACACTATAGAGAACTAGTTCCGAATCCCTGCGTGATCATCATCTCCATATGTCTGAAGTGATACTCCATCTTGACATCACATCCAATACACTACGATTCTCAATAAACCTAGAAGAGGCGCACACAGAACCTGTTAAAGCCCTGGACGACCAAAACGAAAGTTTACCGATTGTCGCAAGTACTAGCGATGCAAGTCTCAGGTTAAGACCAAATACACCTACCCTGAAGCGGACTCCCATAGACACATATACATACTACCAATGGGATTCCGCGGGGTCTATCCAGAGCGAAGCTGTTTTCCGTACCATCGGTAAAACACAACCTCCTATCGCACTTGCATAAGTATCCAATACTTAAACATATGAGAACTGTGCCGTTATGCCCTCACAACGCGCACAAGTGCAATACTAGTCTATTCCGTATTATCGATGTCCAGTCTCGATAATACTACGACTAGGGATATTTAATGATTAAACCTTTATGGATTGATACTGTCTCATATCATCTCAATCCGGAACTAATCATACGGACTTTTACCATTTATATATATCAAAGTAATTAAATTACAAAACGGTAAAAGGCAATTTCATTACTACATAGTTAATTCCGTACAAAAACACAATGTCTTTTACAAACAGTGACGCTATGGGTCATAACTGTCCAACAAACAATGTGATCCTACACTCACTCGATATCTCCCAGTATTCATGACTTTTACCAGCACCATTGACCCCACATACTCCATCTCCTCTCCTCTAACAAAAAAAGTAGTATGTTTCTGCCCCCCCTCTATCATTAGAAGTCAATCCGGAGAAACTAGGTGTTCCCTCTTCTGTCGAAGAAAACAAGTGGTATCTACCCTTTTCAACACACATGCTCCTTCATTATTAGAAGTGTAGAGCAAATCCCCTTACTCAAACCTAATCTAACTCGTAGCCAGACTTCGATCGACATGCAGGTCTACCTGTGTTTGGCATAAGTGTGAAGGGGCAATTCTGTTGTGGTCTAACACTTCCCACATGAGGTTTGGGACATGAATCTAAAACCCATCAGAGAATGGGCGCTCATAGAATCCGATCCAGCCGGGTAATTCTGAAGTCGATTTGTTCATGATGATAGAGCACCTGATCGAAAACCGATCAGGAACCCTGTATTTATTTTGATTTCCCTCATGAAAAGCTCAGTAGTTAACTCGACTCTGGGGATTTTTGGTCAAAGATTTGTGGTTCGCTTGTACTGGTACACCGACTCGGAGGGAACAATACGTAGAGGCGGGTACATATTTGGGTTATACCATAAGGAATTTTCAACCGACGCGACAATCAGTTCTTCCCCCCACTCTCTCGAAGTCCCTTCTCCAGATCTATTAGAGGGGGGAACCATTTACAAAGGCGAGAGGAATACCTTAAATCATGAGGAGAGCCCTTCAAACTTGCGACCCGTGAGAAAAATAACTTGAATGAAGTGAATGAGGCCTCTCATGGGATTTTATAACCTTGTACACAGTGATCCTTCGATTTCCCGCCATAAGATCCTCAAAGATATCGCCGCATTTATGGCAGGCGGGGAAATCAAGGAGAACATGAAATTAACCTCAGTAAGAAGCATGGTCGACTAGGCTTAGTAGGCCCATTCAAAACAACTTCTCAGGAAGGGCCCTGGCAGGAAACAGATGAGTTGTCCACCTAGGTCCAGCCGACGGGATCGCCTCCCAATTTGCTCAAAAAAGAGTCGAGTTTAGATCATTGACCTTCCTCTGGTCCAATCGACACGTAGCCTCATTTTGGTCCCTCTCTGGTACCGAACGAGTGTGTAACTTCCTAGTCTCAACAAAGTCCAGTCGACTGGGGACATCCTCCACAGACTCTCATAGAGTCAAGTCAAAGACATGGATTACGCATGTCGAGTGAGTTAAACTTCCTGGTCTCAACAAAATCCAGTCGACTGGGGACATCCCCCACGGACCCTCATAGAGTCAAATCAAAGACATGGATTACGCATGTCGTGTGAGTAAAACTTTCTGGTCTCAACAAAGTCCAGTCGACTGGGGACATCCCCCACGGATTCTCATAGAGTCAAGTCAAAGACATGGATTACGCATGTCGAGTGAGTAAAACTTCCTGGTCTCAACAAAGTCCATTCGACTGGGGACATCCCCCACGGACCCTCATAGAGTCAAGTCAAAGACATGGATTACGCATGTCGTGTGAGTAAAACTTCCTGGTCTCAACAAAGTCCAGTCGACTGGGGACATCCCCCACAGACTTTCATAGAGTCAAGTCAAATATATGGATAACGCATGTCATGTGACTTATAACTTCTTGGTCTTGTCAAGACCAGTTGATCGTAGACATCCCTCGCGAACTCGTATCAGGTCAAGTTTCGAATACGGAACACACATGTCGCGCGGCATATAATCTGACCTTCATCTGGGCCAAATTGATTGGGTACTTCCCCTATTGGACTGGCAAAGTCGAGGTCATTATCCTGACCTTCATCTGGCTCGAATGACTGGGCACTTCCCAGACGACACTTACATCGAGTACTCTCCAAGCCAAGGAATCCTTGACTTAGAGAGTAGGGGCAAACTGGATGGGCCAAATTTGGTCCAAGGTTAATTTCGCCTTTTCACTTAAGGCCCACTGCTAAACACACCCCTGAAGACCCATAACCAAACTCAAAGGCACTATACAGGCCCAGGCCCAATGAGTTGCAACATTTATAACCAAGGGACGTCCAAAGGACAACCCACTCAACATACAGCCTCATAAAATCACTCGTTTCAGTCTATAACGGGCAACAGCATTAAATGCCCCTCATGAAGTTGCAATCATAACTGACTCCTAACGGACAAGAAATAAAGGAGCAGTAAATGCGCACGTTCCCCTGAGAGCATGTATATAAACGAAGATAGATGAGGGAAAAATGGGTTCTGATTCTTTAACTTAGCTCAATACTACACTCTCTATAAGCTCTCTCTAAACCCCTCATCCACCGCCCTCACGGCAGCTATCGCGGTTCAAGGTACCATCTAACCTTGACCTCCTCTCTATTACACCCATTGTACATTTATTGACTTGAGCGTCGGAGTACTTACGGCATCCACCACACCGTTGGGTAGTATCTCCCCGCTCACTCTATTTGCTTTGTTTTGCAGGATCGCCAGTGCCCCCTCCTTACGAAATCTCAATTGTAGGCCTCTGGCGAAAATCAGCGTCTACAACATGTTGATTGTTTTGATGCATTTTCCCTTTTTCGATTTTATGCTCTACATAAACTTCATCTTTTACTCTCCGGTATTTTAATCTATAATTTAGCATGGCATACACTACTATCTCAATTCAACAATAAAAGTTAGAAATGTGTTGTTAATCTTAGAGCAAATAACCAGTTCACGAATTATATGTTCTTTATTTTTAATATTCATTCTTTTATAAATATAACAGTACGCAAGTACTTATCTGATTATAACTTAATGATAACTATAAAATTAATGCTAACATAATCACATTTAGCCATTAACTTGCAATTCATAATGTTACATATAGGGGTGTGCATCGGTCGGTTCGGTTGATTAATCAAAATTATTTGGTTAAGTAAATATTTAACCGATTTAACCATATGATAGCACATAACCATTAACCAACCTAACCATTATTTTTCGATCGGTTTTGATTAATTCGTTTATTAACCAGTTTAAAACCTCCACAAATAACAATCCACATTAACACATTAATACAAATTTAAATTCATCTAAAAGACAAACATATATGTGTTTAACAACAGAAGACAAATTTAAATTTATCAGGAAACAGTCTACAACTACACTCAATAGAGGCATAAGGTATTAATTTTAATTTCGTTTTAATTAAAAATATATATAAAGTCAAATTATGGTTTGTAACCGGTTAATTGGTCGGTTCGGTTATACAAATCTCATAATCTTAACCGAATCGAAAAACCAAAAAAGTTAAAAATCTTAATCGAAAAAACCGATTTAATCACAATAACCGAACCATTATAAAAAAATTAATCGGAAACGGTTCGATTAATCGGTTAAAACCAATTAATGCAGCTATATATGCTAAACGCTTAACCAATAAATTGAAATCTATTAATGCTTGTAAAATTACATGAAACCAAGAGCATTGAACTAATAATTATGATTATTCAACATGAAACCATGGCCAATATATGTGAAATCATTAAACTTGCAACCAATAACAATAGATATCAATAAGTGTTAACTCACTCCTACTCTATATAATTGGCATCGGATTTGATTCGTCATGGGTGCATCATGAGTTAATAAAGAATATATATAATTATTATCCTTCAGACTTGTAACTATTGGTCCATGGGCCTTATTCTCACAGCATCCGAACATAATTTTATCAACTTACGGGCTTTGTTCTCATTCATTTTGAAACCTTATCAACGGTGATCCGCCAAGTGAAAGGAATCTTTATAGAAACGATAGAATCATAGTTCTCTTATTCTTTGTAATAAAATAATATAATATATGAGGAATAGACTTGCACCTTCTTTAAACTTATTAAAAAAGTAATAGCAATACAAATGAAATCACTATTTTTAATCATTAACCTAAAACATTCACCATTCAATCTATAATTTTTAGTAATAAGATAAAATATTTTAATGATGGTAAAATGATATGAATTTGCGAGTATTAAACCCGAGACATTGACCATTGAACTTGTAAATAATAAAAATAGAAATGAAATCACTGTGTTCAACTATTAACCTAAAGCATTCACCAATAACATAAAAATTCATACGAAACTGATAGCATTACACCTGAAACCATGACCATCTAACTTGCAAGTAAAAGCAATAGATATGAAATAATTGTATTTAGCCATTAACATGGTAAATTGAGCAATAAATTGAAATCTTTTAATATTATTTAATTACTTTATCAATATTTAATTATTTTATAATATTTTTATATAACCATTAACTTGAAATTCATATCATAAAACTGCAATCGCTGCTAACAATCTGAAATCTTTTAATACTTGAAAAATCATATGAAACTGATTGCATTAAACCTAAAAACCATGACCATAATATTTGAAACCAAAGCAATAGCTATGAAAGCACTACATTTAACTATTAACCTAATTTTTCCACCATTCAACTTGAAAGTTTGAGTAATAAATCAATTTTTTTAATGATTATAAAATGATATAAATTTGCGAGCATTAAACCTGAATGAAGTATTGACATTTGAACTTGCAAATAAAAACAATATATATGAAATCAATTCATCTATTCATTAATCTGAAATAGTTATTGGGATATATGTCTTATACCATCATGTAATATATAAATGGAGTTATTATTAAAATAATAAATGATGCATTTTTCGTTTGTCGATTGTTATATGCATATTATAAATTATCATACACACTTGTGATTACTTATGTATTTTTAGACTTAATGTATGAATGTCATATAGAAGATGAATTAAGTCTGAAATTAGCAATCCAATATAGTCCATAAAGAACAAACAAATACGATGTAGACATTGAATTTTCATGCATAACCTGATGATGAGTTTCTTATGGGGGAATGAAACTCCAAAGAATTCTTGTAACATCCCTAGTCCATAGATGTTATCGGCAAGTGATGGATCCTCAACACCACCCTAAGTTTTGACTATTTCTTAATTTTACTGATTATTTCTTTTACTATGTAACCATGAGTCCATGACTGACATTTATTAAACTATTTCATGATCTAATGCATGTTATAAGAATATATTTAATTATATAAAATCAATGCTCATACATTGTATCTTTAGTCACAATTACACTTAGACTAGACTCACATCATTATACAAGCATTCTATCTTATGCAAACGACAGACTGTGCAAGACGGACCCACACTCTAGTCAGTGAAGTATACTACATTTCCTCAATCACAGACTCCTGATCATATATGGCTCATCAGATATCAGATACTACTACCTACAAAATTTGTGGAGTGGGGTTGAGTCTATGAAGACTCAGTGAGCAAATATTATAAAAACAAACGCAAAACAAATGTAATTCGAATAAATAACATAAAAATCATTAAGCCAAGTTCAAAATTTTTCTTTTAAAATATCAAGTCAAAAACTATACATGCGTACATTGCCTAAGTCGCCTGCAAAGACCGAACAATGTATGAATCAAGACCATCTCGACAGAAGGGTAGCGGGTCGACCATTTTTAGATGGACAGGACCCTAACAAACATCACAATGATTTCAAAATCATAAAACATAAACATCATATAAGTACTGTGGCATGAACATATTATATATCATCAAATCGAAAATATCTCATATCACGTAAAACAGATTTATCCAAAGTAATCATTATCAAAGCTCTTAAAATCAACATAAAACCAAAGTATCATCAAAACATAATCAAGTGTTCAACAAAACGTAAAATAAAAGTATCCACTAACAGATTTTGGATGTGTTCAATAAGGCTCCACGGAGTTCATGACATTCGTATTTCTTGACACTGATCTAAAACCAATTAAAGTTGTTATAACTAATTATACAAAATATTTCTCATAGAGCAAATAAAATATTTAATGTATGGGTACTCATCCTCGCGGGAATATTAACGTATTTGAGTAACCTATGAATTTTTACGAAGCTTGATTTAGAATTACACAAGCTAAGATATAAAATTTCAAAAATTGCCACAAAACTGAAAAGTTCACTGCGGGCCGATCAATTTCGAAAATTTACTACGCTCTACCAAAAGCTAATTAAGGGCTGAAATTTTTATGATAGGATCCGCTATATGTCTCATGTGGGTTTTTATGGATCTCAATTTTAATAACTGAAATTCAAGTTATAGGCACTTATTTACAGTTCGTTCAAAGAAAACATAACCTGACGAGACTGCAGTGTATCCACGTCCAAAATTTCGGTTTAAATTCATATTAAGTCTTAAAATTCTAATTTTTGAATATTTGGTCCATATTGTGTCTATTGTACTTAGAAGTTTATGGATTTTAATTTCGATTTACCAAACTCAAGATATGGTTGAATCTTTACAGCTTGTTGAGTGAGGTCATATACGAGACTCATAAGTTTCAAATTTTATTACTATTTCATTTTACATCCAAAAATTCTAATCTTCGAGTATGTTGAATCTTAGGATGTCTAGTTAATGTAGAATCTTACGGATTGACCAAGGGAGGTATACAAATCATTTTATAAACCAAAGATTACAATTTGTCCAGAAAGTATGGTAAACCGAACCTTCATTTTCACATTATAAGGCACCAAATCACCAATATTAACATTCCCCACAACACATCCATCACACCTAATTTCAATAGATCTTTTAAGTCTCATAAGCCCTAATTCAAATCATCCATAGGGTTTCTAATTTTGGGGATTACTCAATATAATCAATTTCCTAAATCACTAATCATTTCAGCAACATTAGTTGCATGCCAATATAAAAAATTAGTCATCAATTCATCAAAAATCGTACTTTCAAGATTTGGGTCAGGATTTCAAGATGTTTTCTTCACCAAATGAATTTCCAAGGCTTGCTTTCCATTTTCTAAACTTGTCTTGTATTCGGTTGCCCATGATTTCCTTAAAAAGTTTGGTGAGAAAATGGAAATATCCAGGTTTCCTTTTGGTTGTTAAGTTTCGGCCAAGGAGAGGGGTAAAATGAAGGATGACGATTTCTAATTTTCTATCTTCTTTATTCCCTTTTTATATTTTTGCAACAAATGAATGAAAACTAATGAAAAATCTGGAACTTGGGCCATGGTATTATTTAATAGGTTAGCCGAAACTTATTGAAAATGGGCTTGATTTATTTGTTTGCTCTAATTCCCGTCCAGAGCAGTGACTTGATTTGAAGGCTTAGATTTAACTTAGTTAGGCGTGGATTTAGGAAAATACTTAACATAAAAATTGTAGGTGTATGTCTTAGTTTTCCGACAGTAATAAAATCAATGAAAATGAATATCTGTAGCTCAAGTTACCAAGAATTGTCTGAAAATACAACTAAAATAAATTGGTACTAGAACTTGTAGAGTCCAGCTGCTAGCTGTTTTGCATGAAGTGTGCAAGTTGGCAAGAAGCTTCCTGCCATGTGAGGATGAACCAGCTGCCATGCATCTATGAGAAAACTTCAAGCCACCTTTAGGTGGTGATTGCCAAGAATCAAGGGGAATTGAAAATGGAAGAAGAAGCCAACCTACTTTAGGTGGGTTACTGTAGATTTGTTGACATTTTGACACTGGATGTTGCCTATAAATTTAGGCCTTTGCAGTATGTTTTAGACACCCCAAATGAGTGTAAGCTCCATGGAGAGAGCTTGAGAGTGTTGTGTGTGAGGTTTTTTGTATAGTTTCCATACTTGTATCTATTCTTGGTAGTAATAGAGAAATTCGGTTTTTCCTCAATCACACTCTAAAGTGATCGGTGAATCACAACAAGTGGTATCAGTAGCTTTGGTTCTTCTTTGGGGTCGAAAAACCGAAGAACGGAGCTCGGTTCGGAAAATTCGGGTTCCGGCAAAGTTGTCAAAAATCAACTTTGAGCATACCATCAGCTAGTTCACGTCGAGACGAGCACGGTGGTATTTTCCGGGGATCAAACGGAGGTCTAGGGAGCCTGCACGTGCCGCACGCGCCAGGCAGAGAGATCCTCACGCGCCGCGACTCGCAGCACGCGCCGCGCGTGTGACTGGAGGTTGAAGACGCTGACGTGTCCGCCATGTCAGCGACACGTCAGCACACGTCAGCGCACAGTCAGCGCTGAGTCATCCGCCACGTCATCGCACAGTCAGCGCCACGTCATCCACCACGTCAGCAAGGAGTCTGCCACGTCAGCGCCGCGTGTCAGACACGTCAGCACCACGTCAGCAAGGAGTCTGCCACGTCAACGCCACATTTCCGCCACGTCAGCACTGCCACGTCAGCAGCCTGGTAAATTTCTTTTAGCCCCCTAAAGTTTTGAAATTTACAGTTTTGCCCCAGAACTTTTAGGAATTTACAAATCAGCCCCTGAGTCGAATTTAGACCAACGAAGTGTCTATTCCACCATTTTCGACCGTTCCGGAGGCAATGGTGACCTCCGATTTGTGAAATGCAGCCCCGATTTTAGTATATTTTCATTTTAAACTTTAAAACTTAAAATGGAAATGAAAGATTCCCATTCTGGTGCAATGATTAAACTGGCTGCAACTAATTACTCCATCTGGAGACCTCGGATGATAAATTTCTTGCATTGCAAAGATTTGTTTGATGTCATCGAGTTGAAGGGAGTGAAACCAGATTCTGTTAAGGAGTATGACTGGAATAAACTCAACAACAGAACTATGGGTCAGATTAGGCAGTGGATCGGTCATAGTGTCTTCCACCACGTAGCATAGGATTCAGATGCTTACAGGATGTGGATAAAGCTGGAAGACATGTTCCAGGCCAAGACAGCTCGGAATAAAGCCCTGTTAATGAGGCGTTTGGTGAACCTGAAGCTACGGAGTGGAACTTCCGTTGCAGAACACACCAACGAGTTCCAAAGCCTGGTGAACCAGTTGTCTGCAGTAGACATGCAGCTGGGAGATGAAGTTCAAGCCCTCTTACTACTCAGTTCTCTTCCTGATAGCTGGGAGACATTGGTGGTTACTCTCAGCAATTCCGCTCCAGGAGGTAAAGTTACCATGCCTATGGTAAAAGATGTCATGTCGAATGAGGAGTCCAGGAGAAAAGATGTTGGCTCAGAACAGACAGAAGCCTTCGTCACAGAGACTCGAGGAAGACATCAAGGAAGAGACGGAGAGAGAGGCAGAAGCACAACCAGGGGTAGATCCTCAGATGGAAGGAAGCCTACCTATAAGTGCTATCATTGTGTCATTGTAGGCCACCTAAAGAAGAATTGCCGAAAACTACAACGAGAGCAGAGAGAAGGCAATTACCAGCCGAAAAATGACGAAGGAGAGACACTGGTCATTGTCCAAGCAGATGTAGCAATATGCTCCATGCAGGAAGAGACATGCCATTTACAACGCAACCCAAGATGTTGAGTGGGTGGTAGATACTACAGCATCATACCACGTCACTCCTCACATGGATTTCTTCACAACATACAAAGCATGAGACTTTGGAGCAGTGAATATGGGAAATATCAGTTCCTCTGGGATAGTAGGAATGGGTGATATTCAGTTACGGACAAATGTCGGGTGTACATTGATCTTGAAGAATGTCCTGCATGTTCCAGAACTTCGGCTGAATGTACTCTCAGGGACAGCTCTTGACAAATAGGGTTATGACAATCACTTCAGAAATGGCACATGGAGAATGACAAAAGGTGTCATGGTTGTCGCCCGAGGACATGCTTGCGGCACACTATACAAGACTCATGTGAAGATTTGTGCAGACAGCCTCAATGTAGCTGAAAAAAAAGGCTTCTCAAAATCTGTGGAACCGGAGACTCGGACACATGAGTGGGAGAGGGTTGTCTACCCTGAAGAAGAAGGAGCTTACCAAAGATGCTGCACGAGGTCCTTGCAACCACTACTCGATTGGTAAGCAACACAGAGTCTCATTTGATTTCTCTTCAGAGAGAAAATCAGAGTTGCTCAATCTGGTGCACTCTGATGTTTATGGTCCCTTGGAGGTTGATTCATTGGGCAGTAACAAGTATTTTCTAACTTTCATTGATGATGCTTCTCGGAAAATCTGAGTGTATTTCCTCAAGACGAAGGATCAGGTCCTAGATCAATTCAAGCTGTTCCACGCCATGGTAGAGCATGAAATAGAGAAGAAACTGAAGTGCCTTCGCACAGACGATGGATGCAAGTACAGTTCCAGAGAGTTCGAAGCCTACTACTGGAGACACAAGATTCAACATGAGAGAACTGTTCCATACACACCACAACATAATGGTGTCGCTGCGAGAATGAACCACACCATTATGGAGAAAGTCAGAGGAATGATCAGTATGGCTAAGCTGCCAAAGCCATTATGGGGAGAAGCTGTTTGTGCTGCCTGTTACCTGATCAACAGATCACCATCCAAACCGTTGAACATGGAGATTCCGGAGAAAGTGTGGTCTGGTAAGAATCCCTCTTACACTCACCCTAGAATATTCGGTTGTTTAGCCGTTGTATATGTATCCAATGAGCTCGGGAAGAAGCTCGATGCAAGGAAAACTTCATGTATATTCCTAGGCCATAGAGATAAAGAATTTGGATACAGACTATGGGATCTGAAGGTGAAGATGGTCATCAGAAGCCATGAAGTAGAGTTTCTTGAAGACCGGACAATTGAAGACATTGAAATACCCAGGATGTCTTCCAATTCCAGTGCCAACAGAAATCCAGACCCACCACCAGCACAATTGGCCACAGATAGGGTGCATGAGGAAATTCCAGAAGCAGAACCAGATGAGGCAGATAGAGATGTTGAGCAGGGGGAGACACAGCCTGTTCCATCAGAGATTACAGAAGAGAGTGTTGAGCTGGGGGAGCCGCAATCCACTCCACTAGAAGCTACAAGATCATTCACAGAGATGGATGATGACAGACCTCCTGAAACCAGTGGACCTCAGACAAGAAGATCTGAGCGAGGCAGGATTCCATCAACCAGATATCCGGGATCCGAATATATTCTGCTTACTGATGAGGGGGAGCCAGAGAGTTTTCCACAAGGTAAGAAGGCTTTGAGGAATAAATGGGTGAAGAAACATGGCAGCAGAATTGTGCAAAGACACAACAGAAGATTACTGTACAGAGACACAGTGGATTGTACTATGCAGAGACATAGAAGAAGAATATTGTACAGAGATGAAGTGAAGTGAGCTGTGCAGAGACACATCCGACATGTCAACAAATGAGCAGTGATCGGGACAAGCTAGAGCTGTGCAGACACATAGCTAGGATAGCTGTCAGATGAAGATCATTTCAGATGCAGCTGGAGGGGGAGAATTGTAGAGTCCAGCTGCTATTTTATTCAAGTGTGCAACTGTTTTGCATGAAGTGTGTAAGTTGGCAAGAAGCTTCATGCCATATGAGGATGAACCAGCTGCCATGCATCTATGAGAAAACTCCAAGCCACCTTTAGGTGGTGATTGCCGAGAATCAAAGGGAGTTGAAAATGGAAGAAGAAGTCAACCTACTTTAGGTAGGTTACTGTAGATTTGTTGACATTTTGACACTGGATGTTGCCTATAAATTTAGGCCTTTGCAGTATGTTTTAGACACCCCAAATGAGTGTAAGGTCCATGGAGAGAGCTTGAGAGTGTTGTGTGTGAGGTTTTTTGTATAGTTTCCATACTTGTATCTATTCTTGGTAGTAATAGAGAAATTCGGTTTTTCCTCAATCACACTCTAAAGTGATCGGTTAATCACAACATAACTTGTAAAAATAATACCGGGTTTTTGAAGAAAATCTACGAATATGAAATCCCTAATGCCTAAATTTATGCTAGACAATGTTGCACACATGTACGAAATGACCATCAAGATCATGTCGTAGTAATTGGGGTATTACAATTCTGAAAAATGATCAAGTCCCAACCGGATACTACTTATGTCCGACTAACCTTTTCTCAGTCAAAATATTTGGTCGAATATCTATTGGGTCTGGCTGGATATATATGGATCCCCAGATTCATTGACCAAATACTCTTATCTGATTGCATGATTTATAAGACACGATTTATGCCCGACCAAACATATATCAAGTTGTCAGTGAGTGTGCAGATTTTTAATTACTGAAATCACGAGATCTGATTAATGTCTGGCCAAATATTATTCTGAAATAAATATATGGCCGGACATATATCAAGCTGTCAATGAGTATGTAAATTTTCAATTACTGAAATCACGGGATCCTACTAATGTCCGGTCGAATATTGTTCCCAAATAAATGTCTTGTCGAACATAGATCGACCTGTCATCGGCGATGTAGATTGGCAATCAGTGGAATTAGTGAGGGGATTTGATTTCCCTTTCCCTCTTTAATCCTAGCTCGGGCACCATAAATAAGTGTCCAAATTCTTCACAAATGGGCTAGAGTCCTGGTGTGGAAAAATCTTGGTCTGAAACCTGAGGTCTGAAATTTTGGTGCTAAAGAGAGAGAACCTTTAGAAAGAGGGAAACTTTTAAAGAGTGAAAAATAGAGAGAATAATGCCACGAGTTCCTTGGAGTTTTCCCATTCCGATAAGTAATCTAGTAATTATCCAGTTTTCAGAGGCACTTTCTGAGCCAACTACACCTAAGGTGTGCCATGAGGGCTCCATAATCTATATTTCTACGTTATTCAACATATTTATCTTTATTGTCTTACACAGTATCTCCGATCGGAATTCATATATATCCGACCGGACATGCTCAATGTATGTATACATGTTCGGCAACACCTAAAATATCTGATCAGACTCTTCTGAAGCCATGCCGGGAGAATATGCACCTATTATTCTATTATATGTATGTCCATGTTGCATTATCACTATTTTCATTGATTTATTACTATTGCCAACTATTTGATAGTTGTTTATTTATTGCCATGATTATTACTACTTTTTTTTACTGTTGCTATTTATGATTCTACATTCTTGTTTTTCTGAAATTTACATCATATCCGGCCAGACTTGAAATAAGTCTGGCGAGACATTAATAATATGAAATATGTTCAGCCAGGTTTCTCTGAAGCCAGACCAATGAGATATGTACTCTATTCTGTTTAATCATTGTTTTGCTATTGCTCTAGTAATTTATGGATATTTATGTTACTCTTTTATTGTTTCTTATTAATTATTGCTCTCATGTATCCATTAAGATGTTATTGCATGATATTGTATACCAAGACATGTTTGTACCTTTTTCAAACCTGAATATTATACGGCATCAGTAAGAGACCATTTCAAACCCAAACGGGTTTAAGGTTGGCCATTGCAAGGGGTGTAATATGGCCTTAAATAATTCTTAGTGTTTTATATTGGGAGGTGACTCCATCATTATCCAATTAGTCCCGTATGGGCTATCCGTACTCTTTATGGGCTGCGAGCCAAATAGTGTGAGACCTTATCTATTGAGTGGTTATTATTTGAAATTTAACTTACCCATTTATTTTCTCTTCCCTATTTTCTTGTTGCTCATATGATCATATCTCCACTACTCTTTATTCTTTGCCTTACAACAACTAACCAAAAACTAACTCTACTAGCTATATATAAAACAAAACTATAGAAGCTTATTTTGATGTGTGTTTAGCTTGAAAACCAAAAGGAGAGGGTAAGGGTGGGATTGATCAGTAGAAAAAGGGAATATAAAACTTTTAGGGACCAGTGATAGAGAGTGAAAGTCGAAACAGTAGAGAGAGAAAGTACAGAAGAGAGAGAAAGTGTGGAGAGGAGAGAGAAAGTGTGGAGAGGAGAGAGAAAGAGGATTTTCGATGTCGTCTGACCACATTTTCCGGTGAGTGACCACTCCAGGAGAATCCCATCGACGAGATGAAGCCAACACCGCCGGTCCGACCACGTTAATCCTCCGAATGAGCCACCCACACACCGCTGCATCGCTGCTTCACGCGCCGTCGTGTGTGAACAAGACCTCATGGAGCAGAATCTTTCCTCGTCGAGATACGCAGGTTGGACACTTCGGTTGTCCAAATCGGACCTTCGGTTGTCGTGAAATGAGCCAAAATAAGAGTTAACGTCGTTTGATCGTTCTTCGGTGACCACCGAGCATCCACCATAACCACAACCACCGTCATTATGATCTTGGTGATGTGTACTAGGGGTGGGCGCGGTTCGATTTGGTTCGTTTTTTGCTAAAAATCGAACCAAATCATATTTTACGGTTCAGATTTTTTACTTTTCAAACCAAACCATTAAATAACAGTTTGGTTCGGATTGAAAATTTTTTAAACCAGCGGTTTACGGATTGGTACGGTTCGGTTTACGGATTATTATTTTTAAAACAAATTTTCATCCATTTAAGTGAAGACAGAAAAAGAAAAAAACTAGTCTATCCAACAAATAGTATGAAGTGCTAGGGTGTAAGTTGTGACTCCAGGGAACACATGCACTCAGATTGAAAAATGAGGCACAATTAATTCTTGTATTTTTTAAAAATTACCTTGAATAATGATGCCACCATCATTCTAATTAAGAGACAAATCCAACATCTTACTTTCAAGAATAATGATGCTACCATAAAACAAAAATTTAAGAATAAAAGTATTAACAAATAAATTGAAGAATAAAAGTATTAACAAATAAATATATTAACAAAAAATTTAAGAATAAAAGTATTAACATACTAATAAAAAGAAAACATAGAATAAAATTAAAAGAAAAATACAATTTTTTTTATAAAAATATATAATTTTTTTAATTATAACGGTTCGGTTCGGTTTAACATGTGCGGTTCGGATTAGCTCCTGAATTGAACCGTAAACCGTTTGGGGTGGGCCAATCTGAACTGCAAACCGAACTGTTAGAAAAAACCGTAAAATCGGTTTGGTTTGGTTCGGTTTGCGGTTTGGTTCGGTTCGGTCGGTTTTTTTGCCCACCCCTAACGTGTATTGTTCGTTGATCATCTCGTTGTGGAATTCTGAAATCGTTGTACGTTATATTTTACAATTTCAGGGGTGTAAATATAATATTTTGAGAGTTTTGGACTTATTCGTAAATTGATATGATTAGGGACACAAATCTGTAAATTTTGATTTTTAGGGAGTAATAGGTGATAACTGAGAATTATAGGACTAAATTGATAATGTTAGAGAGTATTGGGGTTAAATTATAAATTTGAAAAGTTTAGGGGTAAAATCATAATGTTGGAGAGTATTGGACTAATTTGCATTTTGTGGAACATTATTTTTCCTTGCAAATTTAGTTCAGTTGCATGACATGTAGATGCTCGAGCTGAAATGGTTCGCAAACCCCTTTCTAGGATTAGGCTCGCTCTAAGGAGGGGGTCGTGATAAATTTTGGTATCAGAGAGGAGGTTATATATTCTGTAGACACTTTACATTAGATGAGAGTATTAAATAATATTTTTGTGTTTGTAGTAAAATATCTGGACGTGTGATGAGTGGTAAATATATCACTATTTCCCACTCATTTGACCTAATATTTTGTATAGTTTCTTGGGTTTTATGAATATTTTGATGTGTTTTGTGTTATTTTATAGATAAATAAAGTTTCAAAACTTACTGGAAGCAATTCAGGGCCAAAACAGTGAAAAACGGAAAAAAAAGGGCAAAACTATCTTTTGGACGTTGCGACGCGCAAGCCCTCTGTGTCGTGACCGCTAACGTACGTCAGGTTCTGGTAAAATACGCTGGACACGTGTCACCATCACATGCTGTCGACAATCATCATCATCGCTAACATGTGCCTGCCACATGTCAACATCACAACGAGTTATGCTAACGTGCGCCGGAGACTTGTCATCATCCCATGCTGCCGACAATCGACATCGCCACATCATCACAATCATTCAGCTTCCGACATCCGCCAGGACACATGTCACCATCTCCGTAACCTGCGTGCCACACGTCGTGAATCAACGGCGCGTCGTGACGTGCAAGGTTGTGCGCGTCGCGACGTGCCGGACCTATTGGTGCCTATAAATTCTACTCGATTTCATTTGAATTTTCATACCTTCCTAGAGTTCCTAATAAGGGACTAAGGATTGTATCTTGTTTGTTTAAGTTTTTGTAATTTAAATTAAGTATTTTTATTTTATTTATTTACTTTCAGCGCTTTTAATTATGCACGTTTACTTTCAGTAATTTATTTTATGCACTTTTACTTTCCGCACTTTTAATTATGCACTTTTACTTTCAGTAATTATTTTTATTTATTTACTTTTATTTCTTTATGTTCAGTAGTTAATTTATTGCTGGGGTAGGGTTGAAGCTTTTTACTTTTATAATTTAGATTAATCTCCCTCAATTATAATATATAAATTATCTTAAAACCTGACTTAATTGGATACCGCCTTATTGGTTGGTTAAACTTAATTAAATTGATTTTAACCTGACATAATGGGATACCGCCTATTTGGTCGGTTGGAATTAATTAAATCTGACTTAATCAGGATACCGTCTATATGGTCGGTTGATAATTATCACGTAAATTTATATATTATTATAAGAGAGATTTCTAAATTAGAAATAGTAAAGGTAGATTAATCTCACTTAATTTATAATATGGAAATTGTAATTTAATAATATGAATTAAAAGTTGATACCGTCTTAATGGCTGGCTTTAATTATGTAACATAATGTGACACCGCTTATAGGTCGGTCTTTAGGTGACAGATGATTACCGACTATATGGATGGTTTATGGATAAATAATAACACCACATTTATGGCTGATTCAACTTAATTGGGTAACACTGACAATTTTTATATTATAATAAAATGAGATTTTTAAAAGTGGATCCCATAACCCCAGTATTTTATTTTTATTCTAGGGAAGTGATGAAACACAATATTAATAAGCTTAATAATTGATTTAATTATATATTGGGTAATTCTTTAGTTTGTTTATTGAATCTTAAGCTTAATGCTTCTTGTTGCCTGATCACCAATAATATTGATATGGTAAACTTAAAATGAACTTGGAAAATGGATTTTAGATTTCAGTCTTAGATTCAATAGCTCACGATCTTCCTTGAGGATAGATAACCCTTTAATATATTTCCTTACAGGATAGACATATACCTGTCGGGCGGGGGTAGCCATAATTGGAACTTGCACTTAATGAATTCAGGTAACTTGGTTAACATAGACATATGATTAATTGGGTTATTTGGGTGTTTGCATCTGACCATCGACAGAGGCTTTTGCATATTTTCGTGTTCCAGGTTAGCAATGTAGGGGTTGGTGCTCAGAGCGCCAATTCCCGGTTGTATTTTTGTTAAATACTTCTGTAAAACGTTATTATCAGTAATAATATATGCAGTTTCTATAATATAATCTAATCTTTTATATGGTAAAGACGTAATGACCTTAGAATGATTAGTCATGGTACAGTTGCAAAAGCGTCGCAACGGACATTGAGTCGTATCATGACGTTGTCATTCTCAGACAGTTCCTGGTCAGGTTTACACTACTTGGTCAGTATAGTAAACCCGTTGAGACCGGTACATGTCGTATACTGGAATATATGATTCCAATGGTTCTCAATGAACCATAAGTCTTGGAGACTAGTATAGACATGTAGGTGTTTATAGCGGATAAACACTGAACGACTCACCGAAGATTCTTAATGGATGGTACACCAGCGTCAATAAGAATCTTCTTGGGTTGAGTAGCACTTGTGATTCTTAGACTTGAGATGCCATTGTGGGCACATGAGACATCTTCTACACTTAGACGGCAGTCACGTCACCGATCTATTTAGATCAGACCTCCGCCTGTTCGTTGGGTGTAGATAGATCCTCAGGGTGTCCTATGTGTATCAAGATAGGATCCGTCAGTTCTGTGTACAGAGAGCATAGGTAGTCCATATGATTAGCAATCAGATAAATCCATGGGCCCGTGGTAAGTTTAGAAGCTAGTTCTAAACATTCTTTTTGAGATTGCTAATAGAATAGTCGACTGGATAATCCCGATAGAGATTTGACGTTTACATCTATATCTCTGGGATTTATCCGGATACTTGTGAGGGAGGAATTATACATTGCCATGACCTCGACCTGTATGGTTCAGCGAGATTATCCGTGATCGTCATAATCTACGGGTGGATAGATTATGGACACGAAATTTGATTTCGTGACGGATATACCTGAACCTAGAGAGTCTCAATAATGAAACATACTCGTAGAGCACTAGAGCAACATTAATAAATAATATTGATTATTTATAAAGTCGTTTAAGGTTAAACGCAAGATACATGCTAAAGAGACTAGATAGTCATTTACTTAATTATTGTGTATTTACATTTAATACTTGATTAATTTAAATACACATTAATTAATAGTCAAAATGAGTTATTTGACTTTTATCCTAAATGAATATATGTTTTTAATATTTAATGTAAATATTATACATATATTTAATATATTTGTATTTGATTAATTAATTGATTATTTAATTGTTAAATGATTAAATTAATTAAAATATAAATATCTTAGGTTAGGATATTTAAGTCAATGATGTTAGTTGCATTTTTTGACCAAAATAAATATCCATAAAGTTTTTAGATATTTATAAAGTTGACTAAATGCATTTGAAATGAAATTGAAATGAAAATTTGGTGTATATGCTTGTGTATAATTTCGGCCAAGGCATTCTTTCACAAGTATATATTGTTTTCATTGCTTTTCATTTAGTTAACCTAATACACATTTCACAAAAAAGAAAACACCATTGAAGAACCTAAAGAAGCTTGAGAAAGAAAGGAAAAACCAAGGAAAGCTTGATTTTAGTAAGTTTCTCCAACTTACTATTAGTAAGGAAATTGTTCCTTAGGATCTAGGCTTCCATATATGATATCCTTAGGTTATTTCTTTCTTTGTTCTTTGTGTTTTTGTTGATGGAAAGTTTGGTGAAGTGGTAAAGCATGTATGATGAAGAAAGGATGTAACTATGTACTATTGTAGTTATATGTATTCTTTTAAGGTTTATGAAACCATGTTGCTATTCTAGAGTTGTTGACCCACTCTTAAATGACCTAGATTTGATCTTGAGTTGTTTCATTGTGTTGAGACTTGAATTGGATGAAGATTGATGATTGAAACAATTGATTTAATGTATTTGGCCTAATTTGTCCAATTTGTGGAAATTGAAAAATTAGGGTTAATAACTTATTCTAAATTTGGGCTTTTCATATATGTTGTGCATTTGGGTGTGTATATGATGCATTAAAGTTTCATGTTGATTGGATACATTTGGATGTGTTTTGAAGCATGAAATGACAAATGCACAAATGCCCCTCCAATTGAAGCTCTCGGCCAAGAAATTAAATTTGGGTTTTTTTTGTTTTTGGGTTTTGATGTTTTGAACATGCTAAGTTCATCTTAGAAATGATTTAGAATCATTCAAAATTGATTGGATCAATTTCGGACTAAAATGGACAAAATACCATATAAGGGTAATTTGGTAATTCACTTGAATATGATTCATTTGAAATTTTATTTCATAATTTGATTATTGGAATATTAAATAAATAATTTTATTTAATTAATCCGAGAAAAAGTTTTGAAATCTGAAAATCGGATTTTCACCGCTTCCGCTGCGTTACCGGATTCACCCCATAAAACCCCTTCAAAATGGTATCAGAGCGAGTCTGATTCTAGGCAACTTAAAAAGATTAGCCATCATTGAATCAATGTTTAATCATGTTTTCTTGACTTTATGCATGCTTATTAGGAACTAATTGATTAGATTTAGGGTGTATGACACTTAGCGGAAAATCCCTAATCATAAGGTTTTAATGTAATTATGTATTTGATGCATGTTATATGGTCCGTCTTGTCAATGGTTTTGAATATCTCTTTGTGACTACATCCGAGACCGTGCCTCTGCTGTGAGGGTGTGTAGCCGATAAAGATTTATTTATACCGGATGTATATCTGATACTAGATAAATTCAAGTAAAAGCGGAATTCTGAACGTGCCCTAGCTGTCAGGATTACGTAAGTAACTTGAGTTTATCATTGACGAGTATTACCTTGGTACGTCTCCTTGTGGCCTGCCTTCGCAGCGACAACGAGAAACGCCAGGACCGGATACTTAGGAGTCACTTTGAGTGATTGACAAATGAGTTGTCTACCTGATGAATATACGTAGGCGAGACCGTGCCTCTGCTGTGAGCTGAAATATATTCACGGGATCCACCTTTCACTATTATATTTAATTTAATTATTAAATATTTGTATTCTGTTTTGGGATTACAGTATTGCATGATTTAGTGGGAGGGGCATATTAGATTAAAAATCCATGATCTAGTTTATGCTTTTGATATTATATGAAACTGCTTTTTTCTGCTAACCGTTTTTCGTGATCTATATGATAGATTTGCGATGGCGGGTCAATCCACAAACCAGTTTGCGCGTATGTTAGATGCGAACAAACTGAAAGGCGCTGAGAACTTTACAGACTGGGAATTGGATCTGAGGATTGTCCTCGATTCTGAAAAGTTGGTTATGTTCTTGAGGGTCCTTTACCCCTTGCAGTGGGTGAGGATGCTTCGAGGAGGAACGCCAAGTTTTTTGAACTTGGAAGGATGATGATTTAAGGGTTAAATCATATATCCTTAGTTCGCTCTCTCCGAAACTCAAGCAACAATACTATGGAACGTCATATTCCTATAGTATGATGACACGATTAAGACAATCGTTCGAGAACCAGGAACAAGTAATTGTTCACAAGGTCGCCATGGAACTGTTCCATGCGCGTCTGGATGAGGGGCAAATGTTAGCCCACATGTTCTTCAAATGATCGATTTGATCGATCAATTGAGGCAACATAATCTCATCCTGAATGACATTCTCGTAGGAGTGTCATTCTTGGTTCTCTGCCAGCTTCATTCCGCCAGTTTGTGATGTACTTCAACATGCACGGGACAGTCTGCACCTACCAGGAGCTACATAGGATGTTGCTCACGGCAGAAGAGGACTGAAGAAGGGAGTACGGACTCGCCCACCTAGATCTACTTCTCTCTCTGCTTCTTCCCAAGGAATGTCCAAGGGAAAGAAGAAGAAAGGGGAAGAAGAAGAAGACCTTCGGTCCTCAAACAGCAGGCGAAGATAGCTAAGCCCAAAAGGGCTGTTGAAGACAAATGCCACCACTGCGGCAAGGTCGGGCACTGGAAAGGAACTGTCCAGATTACATTGCCCAGCTGAGGAGAGACAGAGCATCTACATCAGGTACTTTTATTTTTCCAGTTATTGATTTATCTTTGGCTTGTGAAGCTGTTACATCCAGCTGGATTTTAGATTCTGCTTTCCCATTCACATTTGCAATTCGTTGCAGGTGCTGAAGGAAAGTAGGAGGCTGAAGCCAGGGGAGATGCAGTTGCGATTCGGGAGTGGAGACTCTTTGGATGCAGTTGCAGTGGAGTATGCGAGATCTCATTACCGAATGGGACACTTTTGTTACATGACTGTCATTTTGTACCGGGATGTGTCGCTAATATTATATCACTTTTTGTACTTGATACAGAAGGATTTTGTATGAATATTAAGAATAGTTCTTTGTATTTATATGATAGAAAATAATATCCAGATCCTTTGTTGTCCAAATCAGCATGGTCATTATACATTGCAAACTTCTAAAGATATATTAAATATTGGAGTTAATAACCGTAGATTACCTGAAATTAATAATACTGAACTTTGGCATATAGACTTGGTCACATTGGCGTTAAACGCCTTACCCAGTTGGTTAGGAATGGTTTGATACCAGATCTCACCATTGAATCCTATCCAACTTGTGAATCCTGTATTCAGGTAAAATGACCAAGGCCCCATTTTCTGGTGTTGGACACCGTGCCGTTAACTTACTAGAACTTGTACATTCTGATGTATGTGGTCCACTAAGTCAAACTGCTCACAGTGGTTATTCATACTTCGTTACCTTTACGATGATCTGTCACGGTACGGTTATGTCTATTTGATGCGACATAAATCGGAAACCTTTGAAAAGTTCAAAGAGTTCCGTAATGAAGTAGAAAAACAGACTGGTAAATATATTAAATGCCTTCGATCAAATCGAGGCGGCGAATATATGAGTGGGAGTTCATGGATTATATGAAGGAGAATGGGATTCTCGCTCAATATACTCCTCTAGGTACACCACAGCACAATGGTGTATCTGAAAGGAGAAATCGGACTTTATTGGATATGGTCCGATCGATGTTGAGTTTCACAGATTTGCCCTATTACTTATGGGCTATGTCTCTTAAACAGCCCGCAATCTTTTGAATAAGATTCCTTCAAAGGCTGTTCCTATGACACCGTATCAGATATGTTCGGTAGGAGACCGAATCTTAATTATATTAAGGTTTGGGGTGTCCTGCCTATGTCCGGGTAACTCAGCAAAGTAAGCTTTCGCCTCGAGGGCAAAAGTTTAGGTTTGTTGGATATCCCTCGAACACGAGTGGATATCTGTTCTATGATACCGAGCATCGAATGTGTTCGTAGCTCGCTTCGCAAAATTTCTAGAAGTAGAATTTTTGTCAGAAGGTGGTGATCATAGACAGGTTGAGCTTGATGAAGTCCAACCTGAAAACAACGAACCAACGGAGGAACCTGAAGTTCAAGTAGATGAAGGACCTTCAACACACACACTCCGTAGGTCGGAAAGGGTATCTAGACCTCCTGAACGCTTGTATTTGATACAAGAAAAGAGTCTGGATGTTCTCTTAGTTGAAGAGACAGATCCTTTCACCTATAGAGAATCGATGTTGGACATCGACTCCGTGAAATGGCAAAGTGCCATGAAATCCGAGATAGACTCAATGCATGAAAATCAAGTTTGGGACTTGATTCCGCTTCCCGAAGGAATTGTTCCTATCGGTTGTAAATGGGTTACAAGAGGAAGCGCGGGCCTGACGGTAAGGTTGAAACTTACAAGGCCCGACTGGTAGCAAAAGGTTACACGCACAGGACCTGGCGTTGACTACGATGAAACTTTTTCACCGGTAGCAATGCTTAAGTCTATCCGGTTTGCTTTCTATAGCTGCGTATCATGACTACGAGATTTGGCAAATGGATGTCAAAACAGCTTTTCTAAATGGATTTCTTGATGAAGAAATCTATATGGAACAGCCGGAAGGTTTCACGTCCAGCGAAACCTCGGGTATGGTATGTAAGCTTAAGAAGTCCATTTATGGACTTAAACAAGCTTCACGAAGTTGGAATCTTCGATCGATGATTATTAGATTAGATCGTCTGGTTTTCTCAAGAAGAATTCGGAAGAATCCTGTGTGTATCAGAAGGCCAGTGGGAGCATGGTCATATTTTTAGTCCTATATGTTGATGACATCCTAATCATTGGGAATGATTTAGGTATGTTACAAAGAATAAAGCATATCTCTGTAAGAATTTCTCCATGAAGGACCTGGGAGAAGCTTCCTATGTTTTAGGGATAAAACTCTATCGAGATAGATAAAGGAGGCTGATTGGGTTATCCCAATCAACGTACATAGATAAGATCTTGGAACGGTACAGTTTTGGTAACTGTAAGACAGCAAACATACCGTTCAGACATGGGATTCATCTTTCTAAGAAGATGTGTCCACAAACAGAAGATGAGAAGGTTAGAATGTCTAACCAACATTATGCTTCGTGTTTGGGTAGCATAATGCATGTCATGTTATGTACGAGGCCTGATATTAGTTTTGCTGTTAGCGTAACTAGCAGATATCAGTCCAATCCAGGTAATGACCATTGGATGGCCATTAAACATATCCTAAAGTATCTTAAAGGTACTAAGGATAAGTTGATTATATATGGAGGAAACGAACTGCAGGTTAATGGGTATACAGACTCCGATTTCCAATCGGATCCCGATGATAGAAAGTCTACATCTGGATTTGTCTTTACCCTTAACGGAGGTGCAGTTTGTTGGAAGAGTTCCAAACAGGGATCTACAGCTGATTCCACCACTGAGGCGGAATATATTGCAGCTTCTGAAGCCGCAAAAGAAGCTGTGTGGATAAAGAACTTTATCACAGAATTGGGAGTTGTCCCAAGTATCGAGAATGCGATTCCGTTATACTGTGATAATACTGGAGCCATTGCGCAAGCAAAGGAACCGAGGGCGCATCAGAAGTCGAAGCATGTGGAACGCAAGTACCACATCATTCGAGAGATTGTGTCGCGAGGGGACATTGTCGTGTGCAAGGTACCGAGTGAAGACAACGTAGCAGACCCGCTGATGAAGGCCATACCTCCGAAGTTGTTTGATAAACACGTGGATTCGATGGGTATTAGATACATCGATATTGTGCACAAGAGAGGAGGAGATTTTGTAGGGGTTGGTGCTCAGAGCGCCAATTCCCGGTTGTATTTTTGTTAAATACTTCTGTAAAACGTTATTATCAGTAATAATATATGCAGTCTTAATATAATCTAATCTTTTAATATGGTAAAGACGTAATGACCTTAGAATGATTAGTCATGGTACAGTTGCAAAAGCGTCGCAACGGACATTGAGTCGTATCATGACGTTGTCATTCTCAGACAGTTCCTGGTCAAGGTTTACACTACTTGGTCAGTATAGTAAACCCGTTGAGACCGGTACATGTCTATACTGGAATATATGATTCCAATGGTTTCTCAATGAACCATAAGTCTTGGAGACTAGTATAGATATGTAGGTGTTTATAGCGAAAAAACACTGAACGACTCACCGAAGATTCTTAATGGATGGTACACCAGCGTTAATAAGAATCTTCTTGGGTTGAGTAGCACTTGTGATTCTTAGACTTGAGATGCCATTGTGGGCACATGAGACATCTTCTACACTTAGACGGCAGTCACGTCACCGATCTATTTAGATCAGACCTCCGCCTCTTCATTGGGTGTAGATAGATCATCAGGGTGTCCTATGTGTATCAAGATAGGATCCGTCAGTTCTGTGTACCAGAGCATAGGTAGTCCATATGATTAGCAATCAGATAAATCCATGGGCCCGTGGTAAGTTTAGAAGCTAGTTCTAAACATTCTTTTTGAGATTGCTAATAGAATAGTCGACTGGATAATCCCGATAGAGATTTGACGTTTACATCTATATCTCTGGGATTTATCCGGATACTTTTGACGGAGGAATTATACATCTGCCATGACCTCGACCTGTATGGTTCAGCGCGATTTATCCGTGATCGTCATAATCTACGGGTGGATAGATTATGGACACGAAATTTGATTTCGTGACAGATATACCTGAACCTAGAGAGTCTCAATAATGAAACATACTCGTAGAGCACTAGAGCAACAATAAAATGAATATTGATTATTTATAAAGTCGTTTAATGGTTAAACGCAAGTTACATGCTAAAGAGACTAGATAGTCATTTACTTAATTATTGTGTATTTACATTTAATACTTGATTAATTTAAATACACATTAATTAATAGTCAAAATGAGTTATTTGACTTTTATCCTAAATGAATATATGTTTTTAATATTTAATGTAAATATATACATATATTTAATATATTTGTATTTGATTAATTAATTGATTATTTAATTGTTAAATGATTAATTAATTAAAATATAAATATCTTAGGTTAGGATATTTAAAGTCAATGATGTTAGTTGCATTGTTGACCAAAATAAATATCCATAAAGTTTTTAGATATTTATAAAGTTGACTAAATGCATTTGAAATGAAATTGAAATGAAAATTTGGTGTATATGCTTGTGTATAATTTCGGCCAAGGCATTCTTTCAAAGTATATATTGTTTTCATTTGCTTTTCATTTAGTTTAACCTAATACACACATTTCACAAAAGAAAACACCATTGAAGAAACCTTAAAGAAGCTTGAGAAAGAAAGGAAAAACCAAGGAAAACTTGATTTTAGTAAGTTTTCTCCAACTTACTATTAGTAAGGAAATTGTTCCTTAGGATCTAGGCTTCCATATATGATATCCTTAGGTTATTTCTTTCTTTGTTCTTTGTGTTTTTGTTGATGGAAAGTTTGGTGAAGTTGTAAAGCATGTATGATGAAGAAAGGATGTAACTATTGTAGTTATATGTATTCTTTTAAGGTTTATGAAACCATGTTGCTATTCTAGAGTTGTTGACCCACTCTTAAATGACCTAGATTTGATCTTGAGTTGTTTCATTGTGTTGAGACTTGAATTAGATGAAAGATTGATGATTGAAACATTTGATTTAATGTAAATGGCCTAATTTGCCCAATTTGTGGAAATTGAAAAATTAGGGTTAATAACCTATTCTAATTTGGGGCTTTTGAGATATGTTGTGCATTTGGGTGTGTATATGATGCACATAAAGTTTCATGTTGATTGGAATACATTTGGATGTGTTTTGAAGCATGAAATGACAAAGGCACAAATGCCCCTCCAATTGAAGCTCTCGGCAAGAAATTAATAATTTGGGTTTTTTGTTGCTTTTGGTGTTTTGATGTTTTGAACATGCTAAGTTCATCTTAGAAATGATTTAGAATCATTCAAAATTGATTGGATCAATTTCGGACTAAAATGGACAAAATACCATATAAGGGTAATTTGGTAATTTCACTTGAATATGATTCATTTGTAATTTTATTTCATAATTTGATTATTGGAATATTAAATAAATATGTTTATTTAATTAATCCGAGAAAATTTTTGAAATCTGAAAATCGGATTTTCACTCATCACCGCTTCCGCTGGCGTTACCGATTCACCCCCTAATAAAACCCCTTCAAGCAAACTAAGTTATTACACATATATAAGAGAATCAATTCATCATTAGAATAATATTGTTTGGAATCTCAACCCTAGTAATTTGTGTCTTTTGTTTATTTTCCTTAGTATTTTCTTTTGTGTTTTTATTTATTTATTTATTTAGCAAATCCACATTCAACCAACCAATCAAACAATCATTCTCTTCTCCCTTAATTAGATACCTGTAAATAAATAGTATCAACAATTAATAACAATAGTAGGAATTAAGTCCTCGTGGGATCGATATATTTATATTACTTGAACGATACGTGCGCTTGCGTTATATGCGTGTGATTACGCACCGATCAAGTTTTTGGCTTGCACGTATCGTTCAAGTAGTATAAATGTATCGATCACACGAGGACTTAATTCCTACTATTGTTATTAATTGTTGATACTATTTATTTATAGGTATCTAATTAAGGGAGAATAGAATGATTGCTTGATTGGTTGGTTGAATGTGGATTTACTAAATAAATAAATAAAAACACAAAAGAAAATACTAAGGAAAATAAACAAAAGACACAAATTACTAGGGTTGAGATTCCACACAATATTATTCTAATGATGAATTGATTCTCTTATATATGTGTAATAACTTAGTTTTCTAACCTGGAACACGAAAATATGCAAAAGCCTTTGTCGATGGTCAGATGCAAACACCCAAATAACCCAATTAATCATATGTCTATGTTAACCAAGTTAACGTGACCATGGTACTCAATGTGAAAGATGAAGGGCTCGACGATACGTAAGAGTGTCGGGCTTAATATTTAGAGACCTCAAACTCAGCCTGTAAATCCTGAATCGGATGTAGTTTCATTTGGTGTTCCGCCGATTATTGAGGTTGGCGAAGGCTCTACAACTATACCTCAAGTAGTTTCGACAACTGCCCCCACCGCTATTCTTGCAGCTGCACCTGACACTATTCATCCGACTGTACCTAATATGACACATGTCGCTCCTTCAGTTCCCTCGACAGACACAAATCTAGAAGATGTTTTAGGGAGATTTATTGATGTAGTTGCACATATGGTTTCCAGAGGACCAGCGACTAATGTACCTTCGAGTAGGGGTGGTAATACGAGCAAGCTAGACTAGTTTCTTAATTTTAGGCCTCCTCAATTTCATGGGACAGTTTATCCCCTTGCTGTAGAGAAATAGAAGAATGATATCGAGCACATTCAATATGTTAGACCTGACAGATCAATAGAAGTTTAAGTTTTCTGCCTTTATGATGAGAGGTGAGGCAGAGACCTGGTGGAAGCACACTGAGGCCGTACTGACAGATAGATTGAGAGCACCAGATTACTATAAATCTGATGGACTTAGAAGACCTCAGTATATCATATGGGATATGTTCGAGGAAGCCTTCAATGAGAAGTATTTTCCTTATGCTTATCGTAGTGGAATTCTGAAGTCGTTGGAGCTCAGTACGTTATATTTTGCAGTTTTAAGGGTGTAAATATAATATTTTGAGAGTTTGGGACTTATTCATAAATTAGCATGATTAGGGACACAAATCTGTAAATTCTGATTTTTAGGGAGTAATAGGTTATAACTGAGTGTTATAGGACTAAATTGATAATGTTGGAGAGTATTAGGTTTAAATTGTAAATTTAGAAAGTTTAGGGGTAAAATTATAATTTTAGTAAAAATATAGGGGGACCTGATCATAATTTTACATTTTTCCCCAGTTTTCAGCGATGACATATAGATATAGAGAGCTTTGCGTGGATTGAGGTAAATACAAAGCACGATGATTCTCTTAATATAAATATTTGTTGATTGATGTTTGATATATGAGTTTACGTAATATAGTATAAATATATTTATACATATATGTTTGGAAATTATATTGAGTAATTGATAGCATGAGAACATAAATTATGAATATAAATTTTGGGTATAACTGTATGTTTGTACTATGAATCGAAGTATTTGAGTATTATGTGGCTTTGAGATGAGATGATGGATGAAGTGAGATGATGTGTGTTATTATTGTTATGCTGTCGAATTTAGTATAATAGTGGTCGGAGATGCGAGGTTATGCGAGTTTAGCAGAGGCGTGTGGTCCAGTCCCCCTCTCGCACATTTATGCGAGGTTATATGGTGGGAAACCTTGAGAGGTGAGATGTTGATACTCTCTCAATGGTTTCAATCCATTATTATACCGAATCCGGCTAGCAAACCTTATTTGATTGAAGTGTTTTGTTGTGAGTATGTTTTGTCTGAGATAGCCTTTATATAACAATTGCTGTTTTCAAATATTAATTATTATATATATATATTTTTTGTTGGAGAGGTCATGTTGAGAGTATAAGTATTTTTACTTACTAAGCTCTTTAAGCTCACCCCTATTTTCCCAACCATCCCAGGTAGTTCGCCAGCGCAACAGTAGCAGTATCAGTACCAGGATTTGACTCGTTTACCACAGCCGCCAGTCGGGTTGATCCAAACATTTATTTTGGCTTTTGAGATAGGAGATTTAGGATAATTTCATGTTTTTCACATACTTTTGTTGTAAATATTCATTTGGGGTTTATTGAATTGTATTTTGTGGAATATTATTTTTCTTTGCAAATTTAGTTCAATTGCATGACATGTAGATGCTCGAGCTGAAGTGGTTCGCGGACCCCTTTCTAGGATTGGACCTGCTCTAGGGAGGGGGTTCGTGACAAATAGTGTCATAATCGCCAGCATTATAAGCATAGTGGTAAACCCCACTTCGCTCATACAGACAAGCACTTTATTTTTTGATTTATCTAAAGTTACAGTCCATTCTTTAATTGTATAACGATCTTGATCCGAGATCGTTCATATGGTGACATGGGAATAAAGGCCCTTTTATATGATGCGATCATATAGGAATGAATCGAGACAAAAATGAATTTCTTTTAATATCCGTTAAATCAAAAAATTCATATTAGTCTTAAAAATGATCAAAGATAGGTTGATCTGAATCCTGAGTGTACTATGATTTCAGACATGGCAGGCTATGTCATTTAATTTACAAAGGTGAGGTCGGTGTAGCCATCACAACCAATAACTACGTAATTTGGGGGCATGGTTTGGTGTGTACCTGAGGTCGTTTTACATAATATGGAGCCCACTCCTTCTTACGAGAAGAAGATGAGTATCTTCCTAAAGGGTTGATTCGATACTTGAACAATTAGAGCGTTCGATTCTTTCTATTATAAATAGAAAGATAAAAATCATAATAGTTATGAATAAATTGTTCATTAAAGAATCAGTGGTACTTATGATATAAAAATAATTAAAGGGGTATAATGAATATTATGACCCGATTCTAATTATGAGATACTCATGATAGGTCAATCTATATGTAGTGATTATATCGGGGGACGTCGACTAGTTTCGATATAAAATATATCTACAATAACGAGAGTTCAACTTCAAGCTCTTAGTAGAATAACCCGACGTTAATAATTAAGGATATATGATTAAAAAAATTTAAACAATATCCCGACATTATTAAAGTTCGTAGTTGTAGATCCATTTGGCCCTCGTGCTAACAAAATACACTATAAGAAGCCATAAAATGATTGTAGAGTCCAATTATAATCTTACAAACATAACTATAAGTTATTCAAATTATTAATGATAGTCGGGAAACTATATATTAAATAATTTAATATAAAGTTTCAATGCACTCGGTTATGAGATAATTGAATATTTAAACTTTAAAGAGTTTAATTTTTTCTTAATTAATTTGATAAATTTATTTAATTTTTTGATTAAATAATTTTTGATTTCAAAAATATACCTAAATATTTGATATCACTATATTTTATTTGAAAATAATTAATTAAAAAAAGGCCTAGCGGCCGAAATTTTGGTATTAGGGTTAAGGGGTTAATTTGTAATTTGATTACAAATTAGGTTAACCTAATATTTAACTATAAAAGGGTAATTACTTTCCCTTTTATTTCATAAATTGGAAAAAGAAAACCTTAGCCTACATCTACTCTCCATTTTCTTGAGAGAAAAAGAAAGAGTACAGTGATTTAATTTTACATCAAAATGTTTAGAAAAAAAATTTTGTGAGATTCAATAACCCAATTTAAGATTCATTGATGGCGAAATATAGTAAGGAAGTTCGAGTGTTATTTCCCCAACACATGCTCACGACACAAACCAAAACATGGTCAAACCGTAAAATTCCAAATAATCATGGTGGCACACTCAAGAGTTGTGAAATTGCAAATTAAATTGTTTATGAATTGCAAGCGGCGCAATCGATGCATGCAATCTATTAATTTGATCACGCTGAGGCACAAAAGAGAAACATATTGCAGTGTGCGTAGTTGATGCGAATGGGAAATTGGTTTTGATTTCAATCAAACCTGTATTTGATGCGCATGGGAAATTGGTTTTGATTTCGATCAAACCTAGTTCTGAATTTTGCTAGAAAATATTTGGGGTTGTAGACGACTCAATAGAGATTGTTTTAGGGTTGATTTGATTACATAAAATCAGCCTTAAAATTTCCTAAAGTTGGGCAAATTGTATTAACAAAATCTACACTGCAGTGCACGGACAGAGCAGCTATTTGGGGTTGATTTCGGGGCTTTTTCGATGGTACATAAACTGTATAGTGATGCCAAAATATTTCCACATCAGTTGGGAATATTTTGGGACAGACGAAGGTAATTTCTGATGCACATAAGACTTCTTAACGGAACTGCAGTGTCCTGAGTTGCCTATTCAAGATAAAAAGGAAGAGAAAATTTTCAAGTCTAATTGGAGGGCCTAAGTGCAAATTTCGCTATGCGATGAGCTTTCCTGTGAAGAGTTTGCGAGATTGACTCATACAATTGGCATCGAGAGTAGGTTGAAAAATATTATAACTTTCTCTTTTATTTTTAAATATGTGATAATTAACGCATGTTTATTTTTTTATGCATGAGATGCATGAAAAATAAATTTTTTTTTTATATATAAGTCATAAGAGTGGCCATAAAATAAATAATTTTAAAAGATAAAAAAATTCATGTGATGAATGTTTGTTTATTTTAATAAATACATTGTTCGTTAATTGTTCCAGCTTTTAGTCTTTTTAGTGTTTTTTTTTCTGGAATGTAACGCCATAAGATCATTTTAGGAATTAAAGCAAATGTTGTATTTAATTTTTATTATGTAACTTCTAGAGCAAGCTACAAAGGAGAACACAAAAGTAATAAGTAACTAAGCAATAGTTAGTAGATGCATGTTAAAATAATGTAAGCATAAAAGTTATGAGATTTAGAAAGCTAAAATTTTGATTAAAACATGCAAAAAAATGTATAATTTAATAACGTTAAAACTTGAAAATTCGAAAATAGACAATTAATAGGAGACAAGTTATTTACTTTGGTATATAGGATGGAAACCAAAACGTAAATTTCATAGCCGATTTCGAATTGATGGCAGTATGATCAGTACTCAGGATACAACTCCATTTACTAAAAAAAAATAACATAAGTCATCTATATTTTAATTAAATGGTTTAATTAAATAATTGACTAAATCCGAATTCATAAATTTTGAACTTTAAAGTGAACTAAATTTCTAAGAGTTAAAATTAGATAATTCACAACAAGGAAACACTTAATTAAACTAGTTACTTAAGTCATATTAATTTAGACTAATAAAATTAGTGAACAAAATTATAAGTGTTAAAATTTGGAAAGATTACTAATACTTCACTAGTATTAATTAGGTTATACTTTAGTTACGCATAATCTAAACAAATTATATACTAGTGTAATATAAACCTTAAACTATAAAATAGTGAGTGGGAAGGAATATATGACAATATATATCATGATCTCCGTTGTTAGTTCAATAATGTGAGACTCAAAAGGCGCCTCGAGATGGCTTTATATTCGTACCCTACGGATGGTGTCCTTTTGGATCAATATCAATATCGATTACGAGAGGATATGAATTCTAGATGTATTTAGTGATTTGACCTACCTTACGGTGATGTAGACATTGCATTTTTACGCATAGCCCGATGATGAGTCTCTTACCTTGGACACCGTCTGAAGAGTTTGAGAATATTGTAAGATTTAATGCTGGAAGGGAAAGAAACTCAAGAGAATTCCAAAATATCAGCCAAATTCAGGCGGACAGAACCTATTTTCGAATAGACTTATCTCAAACCATCAAATTCGGCCGGACATAAGATAAGTCAGGTTGGATATGCATCGAGTTTCCAAAATTGTAGGAGGATTCAATAACTTTTTTCCTTCTTAACTAATTTCCATAAATTATCTATTTCATTGTTAATCACTTTCTATAACTATTTCTTTCATTTCAATTGATTTCCTTATCAAATGAGATTATTCTATTATTAATTGTAACCCTAACGCTATAAAAGAGATCTCAGCCTCTCACAAAAAGAGAGGAAAAAAAGAAAAGAAAGCGAAAAAAAACCACAAGCATAAGAGACTTTTCCCGCAAGAGATCCAACAACCTATCTAAACCTTCAGAGGTATTTTCGGAGCCAAGTTACACTTTAAGGTACGACCTGATGGCCCCCAAACCTTTACTTTCGTGTTTTTAGTTTACTGTACTGACGTCGTATATCTTGCCGGACATTATGTATGTCCGATCGGACATACGTCTGTCATAAAGAGAATCCACTGTATATCTGATTACCTCCGGCCGTATATTTTCCAGTATCGAATGAAAACCCATATATAATTTCATAGGTGATTTTGAATGGACAATAATATGGTCTGTACTCGGGATACAACTCCACGTACCATTGGGAAATAATTATACATATCAAGTCTTGTAGAATTCGCTTTTGCTATTGCTATGTTGTTTCTAACCTACATGATCATGTACTTTTTATTGTTCTATTTCACATAGAATATCCGGCCAGACCTACACTAAGTCCGGCTTTACATTAATTGAATAAAAAATTTATTCTTTTATCGATTTTTTATTATCGCGTCGTGTATGCTATATAAATTATTGTGTGATAATGCATTTTAAGGCATGGTAATACTTCTTTTAAAACCTGAATATTATACTGACATCAGTAAGGGACCATTCCGAACCCAAATAGGTTTAAGGTCGACTTTGCGAGGGACGTAGTGCGGCCTCAAATCATTCCCAGTGTCTTACACTTGGTGCCATCTTCTTTATTCTATGGTTAGTCCCTCATGAGCTATCCGTACTCTTTACGGACTGTGAACCCAATAGTATCGTGGTTCCAACGTCATAGGCATAGCGCTAAACCCCGCTTCGCACTTACAAGCGGCACTTCACTAGTTAAGTCTAAGAGTTCTGAAATGACAGGTTACACTTATAAAGGAATGATTTATTATTAATTAAAATTCTTTGATCAAATCAAATAATAGTTGATTGATATATGAATAAGAATTATTCACGAATATATTAATCGATTGAGATTGTCTCGATCTACCATTCAAATAACTGACCTACCTTATAACGACACTTATTTAAATATTAGGTCACCGTGGAATAGTAATTATTTTTAGGTTTCTAATTCATTTATATGGTGCATGCATCATGTTTAATTTTATGGAAAAATAGTTGTGATAATTATTATATGCAATGAAAAATAGTAAATGCATGTTTATTTTTAAATTTCAGCCATGTTTCTCCAATTATTTCCAACTTGCTAATATCAAACTTGCGAGAAAAAATTACGTTAAAAGGAAAAGTAACATGAATGGTGTCATGGTTTGTGAAGATCTAAAAATTGTCCAAACAGAAGAGTGTCCTCCAGAGCCAACTAGAAATGCTAGGCAGGTTGTACATGATACACATAAAAAGTGGATTGCGGCCAATGACAAGGTCGTTGCTACTTGCTTACAGTGATGTCTGTTGTTTTTCTACAAAGCACGAACCAATGGCTGCATCATCTATGTGTTGGAGTTGGTGCTTGGAACGCCAATCCGAATAATATATTGTATATTTTATTATTTATTAATAAAATAACTATATTTTCATTTCAAACCTTATTAATGGTAATGTCATTATGCATATTAGATTAATGTATAAATATGCTAGGAATGACATTGACTTTAGAATAGTCTTATAGTAATACTGGACACTAGGTGGTCCGACATTGTGATAGTATTACTATTATAAACTATTCTTAAAGTAAATATTCATAGTCGTTGATTTTGGAATACGGTCGAATTCCTATAACCTAGAAGACTAGCACATGTCGTATATTGGAATTAGAGTTCCAATGGTTTAACCCGATATACCATGAGCTTTGGAAGCTTGTATAGACGTGTGGGTATTCGTTAGAGAGAATATTGAATGACTCACAGGTGATAGTTGGAGTACACACCACCATCATTAGGAATCTCCTCAAGTCGAGTGGCATATGCAATCTTTTGACTATAGGATAACATTGATTTTGTGTGAGATACTCCACGCTTTGATGTCATATATGTCAGAAATGTTTTATGGTATGGCCTCTAGATATTCATTGGGTGTGGGCCAATGCACTCGTTAATCAAGTACATATCAAGATAGGATCTGTCGGCCCGTATGTGTATCATAAGGAGTTTAGGTATCCCTGTGAGTAAGTCATGATTCTTAAAAACTTTGGCCAAAGTGGATCACCTATGGTGGATCGCATTAGTTGTAAAGAATCATGAACATGTCGACATGAGATGTGCGCCTCAGAAACTTGACAATGTTTTCTATGTTTCCTAAGCAAACCTACGACTCAGGGATTGATAAGAAAATGTGATGATCTCGACTTGTATAGTTTAGAAAGGTCGTTCGTGTTCTTTGCGAATTCGGAGGTGATCGAATTCCGTACATATTAGCTAAGCTTATATAATGAACATGTCCGGACTTAGAGAATCCCACAATATGAAATGTACTCGTTGAGTATTTGGGTAGCCGATAATTTTTTATAATAAATCATATTCGATATTATAATTATCAACTAAGATAATTAAGTGTTATTTGATAACATTGATTATTTACTTTGACCTAATAAGATTAATTGGATTAATCCAAAATTTACACAGGGGCTTTGGCGTAATTTCATAAATATCTTTACCATTTGAGGATATTTTGGTAATTGTAAATATGTAATTGTAGGTGTATTTGAATTGATTTAATTGGATTAAATCAAAGTGGTAGACATGTAACTAATCCATTAATTAAATTTTGTCTTGATTTAATTAGATTAAATCAAAGTGGTAGACAAATGTGATTAGTCACACCTAATTATATATATTTGGAAAAATTAGATTATGCCAACATAAAATTTTATTAGAACTTTTATTAATTAAAAATTACCTAAGTTTTGTTATAAATAGCAAGCTTGAGAAAATATTTTAATCAAGCTTAAGAAAGCTAAATACAAGCAAGAATTAGAGAAATTAGCCTAAGTTAGAGAAATATTTAGAGAAGGTTTGTGAGATTTATACAACATTTCAATTATGAGAAATCAAGATTGGATCTTGGTGTGAAGCTTGCTAGCATTGGAATCAAGATTGGATCTTAGAGTCAAGCTTGCTAACTTTGGATTTTCTCCACAACATTTCAACAATGAGAAGTAGATTGGATCTTTGAATCAACATTGCTAGGTAAGTTTGATCTTCTCCAAAAAGCTATGTTTTTCATTAGTGAGTTTCCTTTAGTGAGACATATAGTGATGAATTATGTATTAGATACATAATAGCATAGCTTGATGTTGAAATTAGGCTAATTAATTGTGTTACGATACTTTGGAAGTATAAACACAATTTGTTTTTGATTGGTTCAAAATGTTTATGTTAGACATAGACATAAAATTAGAGTTTGGAAGATGCTTTGGAAGTATAAACACAATTTGTTTGTGATTGGGTCAAAATGTTTATTTTAGACATATACATAAAATTAGAGCTTGGAACTCTAAATAATAGCTTGGAGTTCAGGCTACCATTATAGAATCACTTGACCACCTTTGGGTGACCTAAAATTATTCATGAGTCATTTTATTGTGGGATTCAAATTTGATTTGTGTTTTGGATTCAAAATTTATGCAATTACATGTTTAGAATAAATTTATGTTTTGTAAAAAATATTTGATATTCTGAAAATTTTAATTTTTGTTCTATAACATGTGTTGATATTGGTTTTGATGTTAAAAATTAATTTTGGGTATTTTTGAAGTGTTTAGGGAAGATCGGAATGAATTAGGGTAAAATATCATAATTCATTCAGCTCTCTGGAAAGAGAGCTGAAAGAAAAGTTGAGAAACAATTTGAAATTTAAAAAAACTGAGCACATGCACACAGCGCTACAGTGCGTGGGAGTGCACTGTAGTGCGCGCGTCATGCACTGCGCTCGCTAAAACTTATTTTTTCATGTTTTTGTATTTTTGGACTCCGATTCAGCCTCGATATTTTCCAATACAATCGTAATGAAATATAATATTCCATTAAAATATTTAAAAATACACACATGCTTGATATCCATGGATTAGACCCATTTTCATTGCGTGGGGCACCGATCCGACCTAGGGGTTCCACATCCGCGCCTACATAATGGTATCAACACATGTCTTAACAAAACGACACATGTGTTTTGAATCTATGCCACAGTAATTTTAATTTAATTATGCATAAGCCATATTGGATATGCATTGCATATTTTTAAATTAAAATTTTAATTTTGACCCGAGCATATTAATGACTTGATTGTCATAAATCTCTCGCGATTAAGTGATTACTTTATTTAAGTAATAATATTAGTAATGTTGGAGTATTATTGGATGGTCCGTCCTGTCAATACGGAGATGAATGAGTTCTTACTACTTACGCCTAAGACCGTCATTATTGTGAGGGTATAAGTGCTTGGAACTTAGGTCCTCTAGTAAAATATTTGATGTAGTGTGATGAGTTAACGCAGTCACCCAAGGTGTACATACGAAGCTCATTAGTGCACTTTGACAAGTATACATATGGAATATGTCTTAATCCAATACCGTTATTATTATGAGGATAAGAAACGGTTCAGGACTAAACTAGGAGTCACTTGAATATGATTGACCCTGGAGATCTATCTAATGAGTTTATAAAGACCAAGACCGTCGATAGTGTGAGACTGGAGTAAATGTCATGGGATCCACTTCCCGCTATGAAATTTTGATAGTGAAAATTATATTTTTCCGTTAAGGGAGAATACAGAATTACGTAAAGTAGTGAGATTGCACTAATATATTTTAAAATTCCATAATCAATTAGTATTTTTATTTCGAAATGAAAAATATTCTGCTAGTGTTTAATTGTTGTCTTCTAGATGGCTACCGCAAATCCATTAACTCGACTCTTATATTCCAATAAACTGAAAGGAGCAGAAAACTATTTCGAATGAGAAATGAACATCCGTCTTGTCTTGGAGTTTAAAAAGTTAAGCTATGTAACTATCAATCCATGGCATGTTGAAATCGGTCATGACTTGTTGGACAATTATGACCCATAGCGTCACTATTTGTACAGATCATGGTGTTGTTGTACAAATTAACTATGTGACAAATGAGATTGCACTATTATCATTTGTGATTAGATCACCTAGATGTATAAATGATGAGAGGTCCCTATGATTTGTTCCTGGACGGAGAATGATATGAGACAATATCAGCCCACGAAGGATAAATCATTAAATATCCCTAGTCAGAGTATTATCGAGATTGGACATCGATAAATACGTAAAAGACTAGTATTACACTTGTGCGCGTTTGTGAGGACACAACGACATAGTTCTCATATATTTGGGTATAGGATACTCATGCAAGTGTAATAGGAGGTTGTGTTTTACCGATGGTACGGGAAACAGCTTCGCTCTAGATAAGACCCCCTCGGAATTCCATTGGTAGTATGACTATGTGTCTATGGAAGTCCGAAATCAGGGTAGGTGTATTTGGTCTTAACTTGAGACTTGCACCGCTAATGCATACGACAATCAATATACTTTGGTTGAGGTCGTCCAGGGCTTTAACCGATTTCTGTGTACGCTGATTCTGGGGATAACGAGAATCGTAGTGTGTTGGGTGTGATGTCAAGACGGAAGTGTCACTCTAGTCATATGGAGATGATGGTCACGTAGGATACGGTACTGGTTCTCTTAAGTGCTGCAGCCATCGGGATAATATGACTTGGTCATAGTTATCCGATATAGAGACTAGTTACCAGACATCCGACATGTGCTTCGTACGGGGCATACACATTTCCAGCCCCAGGCCTAGCACGTGATCATCCGATGCTGAACAGAAATACGCAATACTACGGTATACTACGCTTGATATAGATCCTTATTCCTGTAAGGATGTTTCCAGAGAATTGGGGAGGCATGGCGCTTTGCTAGAGGCCAACCTTGTCTTGTAATTCGGTATAAACGTAGTACGAGGTACTTACGTGTTCGGATAGTCCGACGACCGAATTTACTGCCAACATATCTGGGGAACTCATGGGTCGCTTCCCAAAGATTCACCGATGACGTATAACTCGCACTCTAAATTAATCTGGGATTAAATAGAAGAGAGAGAAAATTAATCTGGGATTAATAGCGGATATATTTTATCTGGGATAAAATATCCATTAAAGAGAGATAACGGTTAATTTGGAATTAATCGAGAAATTCATATATTTGATATATTAAGCGAAATTAGATTTAGACGCGGAATTAAAATTAGATTTTAATTCGGGCGAACGAATTAATTTAGAATTAATTTGTTAGCGACGTGAATAGTGACTTCGCTAGGCGTAATCATTTAATTACGACGCAACGAAAAATTCGTTAATTTAGAATTAGCGAACCCGAGCCAGAGATTATTTGCGAGCGCATTCGCATTTCGAATTCGAGTGCGGCACGTCAAATCAAGCGTCAAATCGCTAGTCGCATCAAGCGTCAAATCACAAGTCACTTTGAGTGATGTGACATGACAAGTTGATGGATTGAGTGATGTGGGTGTTGGAAGCTTTAAATGGTTTGACTTTTTAAAGCCAAATTCCATGAAATGCATGTGAAATTCAAATGAGTGTATTTAATACACAAATTTGCCAAACCAAAAATAATCTCTCTTCTCTCCTTCTTTCACCATTCACGCCCAAAAATAGTGGGCTTTCTTCTTCTGTTTTGCCGTGAGATAGGGAGGCTTGGAGTGGGATTTTGTGGCAAAATCTCAAGTGCTATCACACTTACGAGACATGTGAAGGTGATAGGGAAGTCCACCCATGAGCCGGGAATCGTTTAACGAAGCTTGGAGCTCAAAAATTGGAGGCAAAAATCGAAACAGTGAGCTCAAATCTGCAATGCAGTTCACGCCTAAACCAGTGAGCAATTTTGAAGTTTTGTTGCTTCCGCATCACTCAACCGATCGATGTAAGTATTCCGCAACTTCGTCGACGTGTATTCGCAATGTTTTCATGCTTATTATCGATCCGCGACCTAATTAGAAACCAACAATGGCATCAAAAGCCTAGGTTTGAGCATGAAAAGTTTAGGGCTTAAAATTGGGTAAACTTGTTTTGAGCATGATTTGAATGAATTGGATGTTTGAGTATGCTTATAACATGTTAATTGAGGATTGATTGGATCAATTTGTTGAAAATTAGTTTGGAACAATTTTCCCCAAAATTGGAGTGTTGGCCGAATGTTAGGGTTCATAAGAAATCTTGGATTTTTTCATTTTGATTCATTGGATGAGTTGGAATGATGTTGGATAATGTTAATTTAAGATTGAATTGGATTGAATTTTGAATTGAACAAATATCCCAAATTCCTTATGTTGACCGAATGCTATATGCCCTATTTAGTCTTGGATTTTTGATTTGTAATTCATTGGATGAGTTAGAATCAATTAGGATGATGATTTAATGTCGATTGTGAGTTTAATTGGATTGAAACCGAATCAGACAAAATTATCCCTCCTTGGCCGAGACTTTGGAATCATGATTGGGTTTGATTTTTGATTAATTTGTGTTGGACACTAATTGATGTAATTAAGCATGATTAGTTTTGTTAATTAATGTTTTAGAAATGTTAATTGGGTAATTGGTTGTGTATTACACTTTATCTAATTAAATTGGAAATTTGGAATTTGGTAATTTAATTATTTGAGCCTTAAAATTGGATTTGGGCTTTTAAAGTTGTAAATGGGCTTATTGGGCTTTGTTGTACAAAGTTGGGTTTAGGCAAATTGGATTGGATCCAATTGGGCCCAAAACCGCCACCATAAAGCCCAAATGCGACTAATGACCTTTAAAGTTTACTTGGGCCTAATGGGCCAAAATTGATTATGGGCTTATAGGGTAACTCCCGGATTGGACTTCGGTTTTCGGTTTGACCCGAGTTGACCAAAAGTCCACGCCTCAAGAAATTAATTAAGAGCCCATTGGACTTTAATTAAATTGACGTTGGACGTTAATCGGGCTTTGAGACCCGTTGCGATTAAATTTGGAATTTAAGTCGTAAAAGTTCGTTAATAAAGTGAGTATTTAATTTGGAATTAAATAATGAATTAGAATTGAATGCATTTTAAATTGGATTTAATCATGTAGTTTAATTTAATCGAGAATTCATACTTTAGTACTTTTTCGCAAAAACGAGTTTGACTCGAGCAAAATCAAATCTTTGTTTGAACATTGGATGATCACTAATTATCAGATTAATTAATTTGATTAGATTGATTGATAACATGCTTGTGTGAATACATGGTTGCGATGCATGAATAATGTATATCGGATGGATATTAGATGGGTAGGGAAATTTTGGAAATTGTAATAAATTTGATTTATTAATTTGACCTGCGTGTCCAGCCTTATTACCTCTCATTTCTTTGTATTCTCTTCTCACCTATTCCCCTCAATGTAAATGAGGTTTCTTTAGAAGTGTAGTGTAACAGGTAGAAGTAATACTTGTGCTAGCGGGAGAGAGAAAGTGAGAGATTTGATCTAGGATCAATGTAAAGTATCCATCTGCATATCATTATTATTTATTTATACGCGCTTTATTATGTGTTTAGAATGCACGTTTAAGGGTGATGATGATGAGACCTTAACAGATAAAAATAAATGGTTGCCAATTTGCACGCGAAAAACCCTCGTTCAATATTAAGCGTTTTTCCTTCCATTGAGTGATTCTCACTCAAGATCCGAGACGGCAATGGTTTGTTGGCCAAAGTCAAGGCCTTTGTCTGTCGAAGATGTGTTTGAATCACAAAGGCTTTGGTACATGTCAGTGTCATGTCCAAGTCGTGGTTTGTTGGCCAAAGTCAAGACCACTTCTTGTCCATCGACATTGATTACGAAGCTTTCCATGGTCAATGGGTCGCGCTTGACTGGGATCACTAAGTTTGTTATGCCAAAGCCAAGGCTTAGTTGATTCAGAGGAAAAAGGTTAGGTAATACATTGGATGTATTGGCATATATAAGATATATATTTCGGACTTGGATGTCCCCCTACCGGATCTAGGAATTGGATCAGATCCAATCAATCTTAGAGATCTACCTAGCTAATTATCATACAATTTGTTGGCCAAAGTCAAGATTGTGTGATATTTAACGGGATCCTAGCCTACTAGGAAACACGGTTTCCTGAGTACTTGACAGAGGGTTAGAGGCTCGTCGAAAAATAGTGGGAGGCAAGAATTGAATTTGCAATACTCGTTCAATTACTCGCTATAACGCGCTCAAACAAATATCATTCGTCAAATAAATTAAAAGTATTAGTTGGACTAATATTTAATGTTGTTTTAATTTATATAGTTGGACTATATTCAAACTAATTCAATAAATAGTTGATTTTATAATTGGATTATAGTAATCATATAATTGAATTAAAATTATAGTTGATTAAATAGTTGGACTATTGTTATCATTATAATAAATAGTACCTTAATAATTGATTAAATAGTTGGACTATTAAAATCAAGATAAAATTGAAAGATTGACGTTTAATTCATAATCCTAGGGAAATGTTTTAAATGGTTTAATTTTCAAATGGGAATAAAATTTCAGGATGGTCCTGGAAAATAATAAGTTATTTTATTTGATACAATAATATATTATGCCTAAGCTCGGAGTTAAGCAAATAACAGAGCATAATCTTTGGAAGATTATGTAATGATAACTTAAGTGCTTAATCCATTATACTTACCGCAGTAGATTCCTTAATTTCTGAATCAGAACTAAGGATTAGATCATTAAAGTATGATAAAGAAATTGAAGGATCTTCATAAATCTATATTTAGATTTTAGAAGTACTAATATTGCAATAGTAAACTCTTGGAGAGTCAATGACTATTCTCAAGGAGATAAAGTCAAACTTTGCAATAAGGCAAGTAGCACGAGGCGCACTTTACTTCGATATTCTAGAAGGCCAAGCGTGGCCAAAGGCTTCTGGAGTGTTGAAACTGGCAAATGTAAAATCATTATAGTCTTCTGGGAAGATAAATGACATATCCTAAAATGTCTGCTCTAAATGTGGCAAACGGGATCGCGGAAGCGTGACTGCCATTTGAACAAAGCAGACATGAAGGAATTGAAGAACGAGCAAGGCTCTGACTTCAAATATGTTTGTCAACATTATGTTCACTACTAGTATTAAAATTATATTTTGAATACTTAGTGTGGTACATAAATATATATTGATGTTCAGAATCTGTTTTGAACAGGATACTGACTTCAACTGAGATTTTATCTGCGATTTAGAAACGGGACGAAAATCGCTGTTTTAACCGCAAAACAGAACCTAAGTTTAGGAACTACTTTTGGGTGCATACCTAAATTTGGAAGCTGTTATAATGTAACTAGTTTGACTAGATACATTATCTATATATCAATGTTTGACCCGCTGCGGGTGAACCTTTATATTTTAGAACACTAGAGTGTTTTATTATATAAGATGATATTGAGATATACACATTAGATGTGAATAACAGAATTTATATTTTGAATAAAATAAATCTCAAATATATATAACATGACAAATAGCTCAACTGATTTGATCAGAAGAAACTGATGTGGCATTGTTGTCTGGGACACAACTAAAACAAGAATCGTATATCCACACTTTTGAAGTGTGGGTACTCGAACTGATTTGATTCTATTCAAATAAAGTCTACGAATCTAGTTTATTGGGAAAAGTGCCTAAAACACATTTACTTGGTAAAAGTGTAAATGCCACCAATTTGTAAGCCCTAGTTCATAGTGAAGCAAATGGGCCCATGTCTAGCTAGGCTAGATGTGGATATGAATATTTCGTGACCTTTACGGATGTGGCATCGCGTAGTGGTTATGTGTTTCTTTTGAAGAACACAAATCGAAAACTTTTAAAGTTTTCGACACGAAATAGACAAACAGATCGGCTAAAGTATTAATCCGTCACGGTGAGACCGTAATGGAAAATACTTAAGCAATAAGTTTCTTATATACTTGAAAGAGTATAATATTCTTTCAAAAGAGGACTCCTCCTGGAACACGTCAAAGTGACGGTGTGTCCGAACAGGATAAACCGAATTATGTTAGACATGATTAAGGTTAATCATGAGTCGCTCTGAGCTACCATTTCCTTCAACGGATAAATATTATCAGTGCAGAACTTATTTAGAATAAGGTTCCATTAAAATCTGTTTGACAGATTTCATATTAGATATGAACGGGAAATAAACAGGGTTTCACATTCCTGATAATTTGGGTATGCCAGGCATATGTTTGGATGATACCAAACTAAAACCCAAATTGGACAAGTGTCAATTGTAAGGTGATCCTAAGGATACCATAAGTATTGTACTTATACATCTCACTAAGAGAACAATGTACTTATACATCTCACTAAGAGAAATACCGATATGCAGTGGTAAGTGGGAGGATAGTAAAACTCGATGAAAATCGGAGTAATACTGTTCAAGGCACCGAATCTTAATGGAACATAAATGGTTCATCAAGGATGAAACTATTCCAATAATCTTCGAATACACAAGAACCACGTAAGTCGGAGAGAGTCAGAAAACAACCTGGGGTATGGGTTTCTGATCTCACCTCGTAAAGATGTCTATCTTTTGAGATATACCAACTGAGTACGTATGAGGAAGTGATACAAGGTATCGACTCCCTGATTATGACAAAGTGTCATGATATCCGAAATGGATTCCATGTATATCAATAAGTTTGGACACTAGTTGATGAACCGCAAGGCATTGTGCCTATTGGTACTATAAGTCTTCAAGGAAGACATACATACATGGAAGGCAACATACCAACGTATACAGCTAGGCTTTTAGCGGAAAGGTATCATTATCAACATTGTGTTGATTTCGATTCAACCTTTTACCTGTTTCCATGATGAATCCATTTGGATAATGCTTGCTAATGCTGCATGTTTCATAGATGAAATATGACAGCTTAACGGGAAAATCGCTTTCCTGAAAAGGAAACCTTTTGGAGGATGTTTACAACATCCTGGCGGTTTTGTTGTACCAAAACTAGCAAACAAGGTTTGCGGGTTAATCAATCCATGTTTGGATTGGAGCAAGCATAGGTTCTTGGGATTATCGTTTTGATGTAATCATAAAGGTTTATGATTTAATTCAAAACGAAAATGATTCTTGTGTATATAAGAGGGTTAGTGGGAGCGCACTGACAATGTCTGTCCTAAAAAATAATGATAATACGTCATTTCTTGGAAATGATATTCCCATAAAATAACTATCAGTGAAAGCTTGGCTTTCGAGAAAACTCTCCGTGGACTCGTACATTGAAAAATGTACGCGGCCTGGTGTCTCATATGCTTTGAGCATATGGATTCACAAACAGGCCAATCCGAGTGATATTCACTGGATTGATGTTAAGAACATCCGTTAGTATCTTAGAGAACTAAGGATGTTGTCTTAATCTATGGAGATGGAGAACTTGAAGTGACTGGGATCACTGTAGCAAGTTTCCTAACCGATAAAGATGACTATAAGTCGCAAATGGTACTGTACAGTTTGAATAACGGAACAGTGAGCTGGAAATCTTCCATGCAAGATACTGTTACCGAATAAACAACAAATGCGGGTTATTGTTGTAGATGAAGCGGCAATAGAAGCCTTCTGGGGTCGATAATATCTAATTAGATTAGATATAATTATGTTAGCAGCTGAGCTAGGCTTGAGCACAGGCTAAAGAATTAATGGTCTCATCAACGATCCAGATATATACTTCGACTATTCATCTGATTCGTTCGGATCATACATCGTGGAGATGCGATGATCGTATGAATCGCATCAGATGATAATCATGCAAATCCCCTGACGAAAAGTCTTTTCTCAGCAATTTGAGCCAACCGTACATAGTTCGGGTGTCAAGCACTCTAGTGACTGGCTATAGGCCAAGTGGGAGATTATTGGACAATTATGACCCATAGCGTCACTATTTTTACAGATCATGGTGTTGTTGTAAAAATTAACTATGTTACAAAGGAGATTGCACTCTTATCATTTGTGATTAGATCACCTAGATGTATAAATGATGAGAGGTCCCTATGATTTGTTCCTGGACGGAGAATGATATGAGACAGTATCAGTCCACGAAGGATAAATCATTAAATATCCATAGTCAGAGTATTATCGAGATTGGACATCGATAGATACGTAAAAGACTAGTATTACACTTGTGCGCGTTTGTGAGGACACAACATCATAGTTCTCATATATTTGGGTATATGATACTCATACAAGTGTAATAGGAGGTTGTGTTTTACCGATGGTGCGGGAAACAGCTTCGCTCTGGATAAGACCCCCTCGGAATTCCATTGGTAGTATGACTATGTGTCTATGGAAGTCCGAAATCAGGGTAGGTGTATTTGGTCTTAACCTGAGACTTGCACCGCTAATGCATACGACAATCAATATAATTTGGTTGAGGTCGTCCAGGGCTTTAACCAGTTTTTGTGTATGCTGATTCTGGGTATATCGAGAATCGTAAAGTGTTGGGTGTTATGTCAAGACGGAAGTGTCACTCTAGTCATATGGAGATCATGGTCACGTAGGATACGGTACTGGTTCTCTTAAGTGCTGCAACCATCGGGATAATATGACTTGGTCATAGTTATCCGATATAGAGACTAGTTACCAGACATCCGACATGTGCTTCGTACGGGGCAGACACATTTCCAGCCCCAGGCCTAGCACGTGATCATCCGATGCTGGACAGAAATACGCAATACTACGGTATACTACGCTTGATATAGATCCTTATTCCTGTAAGGATGTTTCCAGAGAATTGGGGAGGCATGGCGCTTTGCTAGAGGCCAACGTTGTCTTGTAATTCGGTATAAACGTAGTACGAGGTACTTACGTGTTCGGATAGTCCGACGACCGAATTTACTGCCAACATATCCGGGAATCTCATGGGTCGCTTCCCAAAGATTCACCGATGATGTATAACTTGCACTCTAAATTAATCTGGGATTAATAGCAGAGATATTTTTTCTGGGATAAAATATCCATTAAAGAGAGATAACGGTTAATTTGGAATTAATCGAGAAATTAATATATTTGATATATTAAGCGAAATTAGATTTAGACGCGGAATTAAAATTAGATTTTAATTCGGGCGAACGAATTAATTTAGAATTAATTCGTTAGCGATGTGAATAGTGACTTCGCTAGGCGTAATCATTTAATTACGACGCAACGAAAAATTCGTTAATTTGGAATTAGCGAACCCGAGCCAGAGATTATTTGCGAGCGCATTCGCATTTCGAATTCGATTGCGGAACGTCAAATCAAGCGTTAAATCGCTAGTCGCATCAAGCGTCAAATCACAAGTCACTTTGAGTGATGTGACATGACAAGTTGATGGATTGAGTGATGTGGGTGGTTGGAAGCTTTAAATGGTTTGACTTTTTAAAGCCAAATTCACATGAAATGCATGTGAAATTCAAATGAGTGTATTTAATACACAAATTTGCCAAACCAAAAACAATATCTCTTCTCTCCTTCCTTCACCATTCACGCCCAAAAACAGTGGGCTTTCTTCTTATGTTTTGCCGTGAGATAGGGAGGCTTGGAGTGGGATTTTGTGGCAAAATCTCAAGTGCTAGCACACTTACGAGACATGCGAAGATGATAGGGAAGTCCACCCATGAGCCGGGAATCGTTTGACGAAGCTTGGAGCTCAAAAATTGGAGGCAAAAACCGAAACCAGTGAGCTCAAATCTGCAATGCAGTTCACGCCTAAACCAGTGAGCAATTTTGAAGTTTTGTTGCTTCCGCATCACTCAACCGATCGATGTAAGTATTCTGCAACTTCGTCGATGTGTATTCGCAATGTTTTCATGCTTATTATCGATCCGCGACCTAATTAGAAACCAACATGACTCCACTCCTGTAGAGTGAAAAATTTTTGAAAAATGGAAAGATGATAACCTTATTATGAAATCCTATATTTTAGGATCGTTGGTTCCATATTTGCTTAGACAGTACATAGAGGTACCAGATGCTTGGAGCATTATGAGAACACCCAATGAGTTTTTCGAGGTAAATCAAGAAATTGAAATATATCAGAGGTCTAAGGAATTATTCTGTGATACACTCAAGGATTGATGAGCTGTCAACATTAATATTTTAAACATGATCGACCAGATCCGATATTTGGAACGACAAGGCTTGTGATTGATGAACGGCTATGCCGTAATTTGATTTTGTCTTCTTTGTCTGGTACTTACATTGGCTTTATGTTAGACTTCCATATGCATTCGATGTAAGCTAGATATGAAGAACTTCATAACATGTTACGCACGATAGAGAATGACTTGAAGAAAGACAATCATATTTTGTACCTCAATGTTGGAGCAAGCTCTTCAAAGACTTCTAAGAAGTCAAAGAAAATCAAAATGGGGAAGAATAAAATATCAAAGAAAAACTCCAAGAAGTGCAAATGTGCAAGACCACAACTAGATCGTGATGAATGTCTACACTGCAAGAAGTTTGGACACTGGAATAAGGACTGTCTAGAGTTGAACGAAAAAGTAGGACCCTCAGGTACGCTTTGTATTTTTCCTATTACTTACATCTCATTAGCCTTAGATACACATAGTGGATGGGTGTTAGACACCGACAGTCCTACTAATATTTACAACTTCATGCAGGTCATAAGGGTTAAAAGAAGGTTGAGAAAATGGGAGATTCAGCTTAGAGTTGGCAATGGCAAGACATTGGATGTCAAGACCATATGAACGGTTGTTTCAGATCTCCTTAATGGATGTAAATTAGATTTACATCACTTTTATTATGTACTCTCCATTATCAGACAAATAATACCACTATCGATATTGGATAAAAATAGATATAAAATAAGCATTAAGGATGAAACTTTATATTTATATGATAAAGATAAAAATTTGATATATGAATGTTCTTTATCTAATAGTCACTATATTTTGGAAACATATAGAGATGTCTTTAATGTAGAGGAAAATACAAGTAGAAGATATGCATTAAATAATTTTGAATTATGGCATACGAGATTGGGCCACATAGGTGTTAGACGTCTATCAAAATTGGTTAAGGATGGTTTGATTGAAAATCTTACCTTAGATCCTTATCCGATTTGTAAGTCATGTATTAAAAGGAAGATGACAAATGCCTAATTTCTTGGTGTTGGATACCGTGCTGAAGATTTATTGGAACTAATACACAACGATGTGTGTGGTCCATTAAATCGTGCCGCTCATGATGGCTCAACATACTTCATGACTTTCACAGATGATAAGCCTAGATATGGATATGTCTATTTGATGAGTAATAAATCAGAAATATTTAACAAGTTTAAAATATTCCAAAATGAAGTAGAAAAAAAACCGGTAAATTCATCAAGTGTCTTCGATCAGATCAAAGCGGTGAATACATGAGTGACGAAATCAGAAGTTATTTAAGAGAGAATGGAATTCTCGCCCAATATAGCCCACCAGGAACACCTCAACACAATGGTGTGTCTGAGCAAAGAAATCGTACTTTATTGGATATGATGCGATCCATGATGAACTATACAAATCTTCATTATTACCTTTGGGGTTATGATTTACTTACTGCTACCCATATACTTAATAGGGTTCCATCAAAAGCTGTTTCTACGACCCCGTATAAGATATGATTCGATAGAAATCTAAGTTTTAAATACTTAAAGATTTTGGGTTGTCCTTGATATGTTAGAGTTGCGCAACAGGATAAACTAGCACCCATGAGGTATAAATATAGGTTCGTTGGATAACCTGAAAATTCTTTAGGATATCAATTCTACGATTCTGAGCAATGAAATATATTTATTGTTCATCTTACCACTTTTCTTGAAAAGGAATTTTTAGAGAATTGTGGGAATTATAGAAAGATTGAACTTGATGAGTTTGATCCCAACAATAAGGAACCCGAGATGGAACTAGAGATCAAACTGGGTGACGGATCTACAACACAGGTTCTACGTAAGTCAAAAAGAATATCAAAGTCTCATGAGAGATTATTTTTAAGATCTGATACGAGCCTTGGTGTTCTTCTCTTGGAGGAAATAGATCTGATTACGTATAAAAAGCGATATTTGATATCGATTCGGGAAAATGGCAGGAAACCATGAAGTCCGAGATGGATTATATGCATGACAATCAAGTTTGGGAATTAGTTGAACTTCTTGAAGGAGATAAACCCATTGGTTGTAAATAGGTTTACAAAAAGAAGCGAGGGCCCAATGGAAAAGTGGAATCCCTTAAGGCCCGACTAGTAGCGAAAGGTTACACTCAACGTCTTGGGATTGACTATGAGAAATCTTTTTCACCAGTAGCCATGCTAAAATCCATCAGGATTCTTTTAGTCATTGTAGCATATCACAATTATGAGGTATGGCAGATGGATGTGAAAACCGCTTTTTTAAATGGATTCCTCAATGAGGATATCTATATAGAACAACCAGAGCGTATCGTATCCAGTGAGACTTTAAACTTGATTTGTAAGCTCCAGAAATCTATTTATGGAACTAAACAGGCATCCCGAAGCCGAAATCTTCATTTTGATGAAATAATTAGATTATCAGGATTCATCAAGAACGAGGAAGAACCATGTATTTATAAGAAAATGAGTGTGAGCATGATAGTTTTCCTAGTTTTGTATGTAGATGACATCTTTATCATAGGAAATGATATAGGATTGATGCAAAGTGTGAAAACCTAACTTTACAAGAACTTCTCCTTAAAAGACTTTTTTTGGAAAATTTTCTTATATACTGGGTATAAAGCTCTAATGGGATAGAGTTAGGAAGATTATAAGGTTATCTCAATCCACTTACATAGATAAGATGTTAGAAGTGTATGGATTTACCAACTGCAAGGCAAAAAATGTACCTTTCTGATACGGTATACATTTTTTTGAAGAAAATGGCACCTCAACTGAGGAAGAAAGAGTTAGAATGTCTAACTTGTCATATGCTTCTTGTATTAAAAGTATTATGTATGCTATGTTATGTACGAGACCTGACATCATTTTTGACATTGTGACTAGCCGATATCAATCTGATCCAGGTAATGATCATTGGACAGCCGTGAAACATATCCTGAAATATCTTAATGGTACTAAGGATAAGTTTCTCATATATGGAGAAGATGAACTACAAGTTAAATGTTATACAAACTCCGACTTCCAGGGAGATCCAGATGATAGAAAGTCTGCATCTGGATACATAATTTACCTTTAATGGTCGTGCGATTAGTTGGCGATGTTCAAAGTAAGGCTCAACGGCTGATTCCACCACTGTGGCGGAATTTATAGCGGTTTCAGAAGCTGCTAAATAGACTAAACCGGAGAATAATGGAGTCGCCACCTGGTGTGAACCAGGAAAATGAGATTTAAGGCCGCACTCACCCCTCGCAAGGGAAGACCTCAAACCGTTGGGTTCGGAATGGTCCCTTACTTATGTCACTTGTAATGAAAGGATTTATGTAATAATTTAATCAAGTTTAAGTAACACTTATTTCCAAGAGTATCATGCTTCTAAATTCACATGCATACATCAACAAGTTCATCTAAATTTACATGTAACACATATCCGAATTTGCATACAGCCTATTAGCATGTAATCTATGTCTCAATTTGCATACATAAAGATTAACATACGGCAATCATACAAGTTAATAAACACATTATACTCATACATGTGGGGAATATAGATGAACGACACTTACACAATCTTGCATAATGCATAGAAACAATCAGGTTTATCATACGAAGGAATAGCTACTAGGGACAATTATGTACGAAATCTGATGAAAATAACTCAGTTCAGTGGGTGCGCGTTCGCGTAGCGTTCCAGAACGCATTCGAACGGTAAACAGAAGGTTCACATTCGTATAACGTTCGAGAATGCGTTCGAACGGAGCCAGACCTGATGCATGAAACACTAAGAAGATGCGTGCGCGTTCGCGTAGCGTTTGATAACGCGTTTGAATGGTAAACAGAAGGTTCACGTTCGTATAGCGTTCGAGAACGCATTCGAACGGAACCAGACATGATGCATGATGAAACTAAGGAAATGCGTGCGCGTTCGCGTAGCGTTCGAGAACGCGTTCGAACGGTAAACAGAAGGTTCACGTTCGTGTGGCGTTCGAGAACGAGTTCGAACGGAACTAGACCAGATGCATGCAACACATTCATAGACAAACAAATCCACAATGTGGGACCTCACGTATCCGATTGAACTCATCTCACATCCAATCGAATATACACCAACCGGCACGACAAAGCATCGTGGTAAAGGATTTTAACCCCTCCAAATAGGGGACCTTTAATCCGACTTACTAAGCACATGCACGCGATCGTATCATGCATACAAAGATAAAGGCAGTCACATCAAACTTGGTATGCCCGATTGAACATATCTTACATTCAACCGAACACACATCAACCGGCGCAGCAAAGCATCGTGGTAAAGGATTTTAACCCCTCCAAATAAGGGACATTTAATCCGACTTACTAAGCCCATGCGCTCGATTGTATCATACATACAAAAATAAAGGCAATCACATCAAACTTAGTATGCCCGATTGAACATATCTTATATCCAACCGAACACACATCAACCGGCGCGGCAAAACATTGTGGTAAAGGATTTTAACCCCTCCAAATAAGGGACCTTTAATCCGACTTACTAAGCCCATGCGCTCGATTGTATCATTCATACAAATAATGTGCGGAATTCAAATGACGAAAAATAAATAAATCAAAGCAATATAAAATAAAAGAAAGTGTCGTTTACTCAAGCGGTACGTGGAGTTGTATCCCGAGTGTAGATCATACTACCGTCCATTCGGAATCGGCTATGAAATTTATGTCCGGGTTTACATCCGATATACCGCGAGAGTTGACACATCTTTCATTTTATTCCAAAGCCACAACATACAATATCTTATAATCCATGCATATTTATCTACTCAAGGGCCACAACATGCATTTCAACATAACAATCATGCAAGCAATATTCAATAAATAATACAAATAAAACAGAAAACGAATGTGGAAAATACCCTCAGGTCTAACCTTTTATGTCGACTTTCGAACTCGCGTTTCACGGCCGTCGGAAGGGCTATCACTCCGCAACTTTTCTGGTTCGCTGGTTCACTTTTTTCCTCGCTGTTTTCACTGCTCGGACTGCTGTTTTCGCCCCGTTTTGCCACTGTTTTGCTGCTGTTTAAGGGTGTTTTCTGGTCACTATTTTATGGGAAATAAGGGACTGTTTTGGTGATTTTTTGGGGTTGTTTGCTCACTGTTTTAGGGTGGGTTTTATGGTTATTTCTTCACGTTGATTTAGTGACTTTGGGGGCAGTTTAGGGGTTCTGGTTTCACGTTGGTTGCGGGTTTATTTTCTGTTTTGTTTTGTTGGTCAGTGAGGGTGCGTTTGTGGCTTTATTTGCTCATGGTTTAGGGGGCTTTGGTCGGTTGGTGGCTTTGAGTGAAGGCTAGGTGTTGGTCAGGGGGTGGACTTTGGTGGCTGCTGTGCGCGTTGGTTTTGGGCGTTATTTGTGTAGGGTAATGGGCAGGGGCATGGACAATTGTGTGAGAGGCGTTGGTGAGCTTCGGTTTAACGTGAGGAGCTTATGTTTGGCGTGAGTGATGGGGGCTGCTTGTTAGTGGCAGTTTGCTAGGGACCTGAGGTACGTACGTGGCTGGTGAGGGGCTAGTTACGTGAGGTTATAGGGGGTGCAGGTGAGTGGCGGTTGGGGGGTTATTTGTTTCTTGTGTGTTTCACGGTTTTGAAGAAGAAGAATGGAAGAGATGCCTAGGGTTGATAATGATTAATGTTGTGTATCTTGTGAGATGAAGAGTGATCTTAGGTTTCTCTTTTTGTGTTGTTTTGGCGTGAGAGTGAAGTAGTTGGGAGGAGGAGGATGGCTTTGGGTGGTGGTTGTTTATATAGAGAATGGTTAGGGCTTAACCTTGTCTCACAATGAATAGGATTAGATTTAGTGTTGAGCAAGGAAAGTCAAAGATTGAGGGGGGACAAAATATTATAAATTAGGAAGTTACAAGATTAGATTGGTGTTGATTAGGAAGTCAAATATTTTTAATTAGTAAATATCTTATTAGATTAGGAAGTCAAATATTTTAGATTGGTAAATATATTATTTAGTTAGGAATGATTATATTTGATTAGTTTATATTAGGCATATACTTATTTTATGTTTGGTAAATATTTATTATTTATTTATTTAATTTAATTAATATTTATTTAGTTAATGTTTTAATTTAATTAATGATTATTTAATTTGGGGTGTGTATTAAAGGCTTTGGGCGTGTGGGCCTTGGTGTGGGCCTTTGGTTGGTGGATTTGGTTTGGCTTCTAGGGGCTTGCGGAGATTTTAGGCCGAGGTTAGGTGATTTGTGAGTATTTTGGGTCGGGAATAATTTTTAAAATGGACAACCAACAAGTAACCCGAAGTTAAACCAGCGAACTTAATCCGATTATGAGTCAATTCTTGACTCCTCCCTTCCGACATCCGTTTCCCGCGGCTTCCGCGACTTAAAAGGTAGTGCCTCCAACTGAGACTCATCATCGGGTTTCACATGCAAAAAATGCAGTGCCTACAGAAATATCCTTGATTAGAGAGATTATTGAACGAAAAGACATAGTGGTCTTGAAGGTTCAAGGTATAGACAACATAATAGAACCGCTTACTAAGGCCTTACCTCCTAAGTTATTCGAAAAACATGTGAAGTGATGAGACTAGGGTACCATCCGGATTAGAACTAAGCAAGTGAGAGTTTTTTGGATTTGGTACTTGGAGCGTCAATCTGAATAATGTATTGTACATTTTATTATTTATTAATAAAATAACTATATTTTCATTTCAAATCTTATTAATGGTAATGTTATTCTGCATATTAGATTGATGTATAAATATGCTAAGAATGACATCAACCTTAGAATAGTATTGTAGTAATAATGGACACTAGGTGGTCCGACATTGTGATAATACTACTATTATAAACTATTCTTGTAGTAATAAAGGTCGTATCGACGAGCCTAGCCAGGTGACTATGATCATGGGGACTCCTCCAAGAGTTTCATGTAGTTTGAGAGGCAACTATGTTATGAACAAGTTGACTTTTGCTCTTACACAACTGCTCAAAGAGCTCACCTCTTATGAGTCTATGCTGATGGACAATCTTAAGCCTAGTAGAGAGACAAGTGTTGTCGAATCTTCCAAATCTACAAATAAGTGGAAGAGAAACGCTGAGAATGTTAAGGGTATAACTATTTGATTCATGGGAAGACCTTACTGAATGCGACTTTACCATGAAAGTCAAGATTGTGATGCCATTTCAGCAAGAGCAGTGGAAGTTGCAAGGTTTACCTTTCAAATAATAGTTATTTGAATTTGAACAAAGTATTGTTCATTCCTGGTGGTCTGACATTGGGATAATATTACTATTATAAACTATTCTTGTAGTAATAAAGGTCGTATCGATGAGCCTAGCAAGGTGACTATGATAATGGAGACTCCTCCGAGAGTTTCATGTAGTTTAATAGACAACTATGTTATGAACAAGTTGACATTCGCTCTTACACAACTACTCAAAGAGCTCACCTCTTATGAGTCCATGCTGATGGACAATCTTAAACCTAGTAGAGAGACGAGTGTTTCTGAATCTTCCAAATCTACAAATAAATGGAAGAGAAACACTGAGAAGGCTAATGGTACAACTACTTGATTCATGAGAAGACCTTGCTGAATGCGACTTTACCATGAAAGTCAAGACTGGGATGCTGTTTCAGTAGGAGTAGTGGAAGTTGCAAGGTTTACCTTTTAAATTTGATTCATTCCTGATTTTTCAAATAAATTTGATTTCTGTTTCAAAACTATTGCATGATGGGTTTTTCATTTCATTTAATAATAATCTATTTATTATTTCGAGAGTTGGATTACAAATTTGCATATGAAACTTTGAAAATAACTTGTATGTGTTAAGACCATTAACATATAACTCATTACTCAATATTGAAATATTTAGGATTGAGAAACCCAAAACTAAATAGTAGATAATTTCTCACAATTTCACATATATGTGGCATATTAGACAAGACCACATTAACCTTGATAGGATAGACATGTTAGTAAAAAATTGATCTTTAAGCTAGTTAAAGGTCGATATTTTACCAATATGCGAGTCTTATCTAGAAGATAAAATGACCCAGAGACGTTATACTGGAAAATGGCTAAGAGCTAATCAACCACTCGAGCTTATACATTTGAACGTCTGGGATAAATAAATGTAAAAGTAAGAGGTCGTTATAAATACTTCATCAAATTAAATTATTCTTGATATGTGTATGTTTACCTAATACAATACAAGTCATATACCTTTGAAAAGTTCAAAAATTATCGTGCTAAAGTTGAATACCAATTAGGTAAAACCACCAAAATTCTACTATCAGATTGTGCAAGAGAATACATTGACAATGAATTCGAGAAATTCTTGGTTGCGTATGGGATAATATCCCAACTCACAGTACCTGGAACACCACAGCAAAATTGTGTTACAGAAAGGAGAAATTATACCATTCTAGATATGATGAGGTAGATGTTTAGCTACAATCCATTACATAGTTCGTTTTGAGGATATCCATTATAAACATCAATGTATATCTTTAACGAAGTCTCATTTAAGTTTGTTTAAAAAACACCCTTAGAGTTGTGGAACGGTCGTAAAACTAATTATGATATTTTTGCATATGAGAGTGTCCAGTACATGTGCTAAGAGAAAGACTACAAAGTTAGAGCTGCATTCATAGGTGTGCCTATTTATAGGCTATCCTAAGGACACTATGTGTGGATTCTTGTATAGTTTAAAAGATTAAAAAAAATTTTTGTCGACAAACGTAATATTTCTTGAGGAGGAATATATGAGAGAATTTAAACCTCACAGTAGAGTAGTACTCGATGAGTTACTTGTTGGTTCGACTAGTATACCGTCAAATGTGGTTGTTGATAATAACGTAACACCTTCGACATATGAGCGTTAAATGTAATTACATCAAGACAATCTACCACCTAGACAGAGTGGGAGGATTGTGCGACAACCTGATCGCTATCTAGGAATGGGAGAGACACAAGTTATCATCTCTAGTGATAGTTTAGATGATTCATTAACCTATCATAGTGCAATGGATGATTCTGATAAAGAGGAATGACTCAAAGCCAAGAATCTCAAGATGGAGTGAATCAAGCATCTCGATCTTGGAATACAAGATTTGTTATAATAATCAAGTCTTATAACTTTGTGCATAATGCCGATAAGCCTTGTGTATATAAGCGTGTCATTAACAATAAGGTGATTTTTCTCGTATTATACGTCGATGATATTTTACTCATTATATATTTGCAGTGATGAGAGTTCAGCTTCAGATTTTTAGTTGAATAACCTAAAGTTAATAATTCAGAATAATTGATTAACGAGTTTTAATAAATATCGCGAGATTATTGGAGCTTGGAGCCGAGGGTCCATTTGGTCCCCGTGCTAGCTCGATATACTATAGGAAACCAAATATAATTAGATAGTTCAATTATGAACTCACATGCGTAACTATAAGTTATGATAAATTATTAATGTGATTAATAATTCATTTTAAATCACACTTGAAAACTATATATTAAATAATTTAATATAAAGTTTTCAATACACTTCATTTTGAGATAATCAAATATAAAATTTAATGAGTTTAATTTTTTAAATTAATTTATTTAATCATGAAATATGAAAATTTAACCATTAAATATAAAACCAAAAACAATATATATGAAATAATAACATTTAACTACTAACTTGAAATAATAACCATTAAACCTGAAAAATAATATTTTTATTTTTTTTATAATATCTTATTTAACCATTAACTTGAAATTCATTGCATTAAAAAAAATTTAAGTTCGATCCTTGAGGCCTAAGTGCGTTTTCATTGCGCAAAACGATTTCTCGTGAAGAGTTTGTGCAAAATCCCTACCATAATTATCATTGAACATGTAATTTTGATAAATAAATTGAAATCTTTTAATACTTTAAAAATCATATGAAACTAATGGCATTAAACCTGAAATCATGACCATTATACTTGAATTAGAAGTAATATATATGAAATCACTATATTTAGCTATTAACGTGAAACAATATCCATTAAATATGAAATTTTGAGCAATAAATTGAAAATTTTTAAAGCTTAAAAAATTATATGAAATCAGTTGCATCAAATATGAAAATTTAACCATTAATTATAAAACCAAAAACAATACATATATAAAAACAACATTTAACTACTAACTTGAAATAATAACCATTAATCCTGAAAAATATATATATTTTTATAATATCTTATTTAACCATTAACTTGAAATTCATTGCATTAATAAAACGGATATTTTTAGGGGATATTTTTTAGTGACATTCATGTTTCAAACAGTTATATATTTTGGAGAAAAACTAAAATGTACAACTGCTTAAAGCATGAATGTCATTACAATGTCAAAAAAAAAATATCATCCTAAAATTATTATAATAAAATTGTAATTGTGGATAATAACCTGAAATCTTTTAATGATTCTTAAAATAATTTGAATATTTGACCGTTGGAACTTAACCACTAGAATCGAAACCATTATAAATAGAGGTGAAATCAATGTACATGTGAAATTTTTAGCCATAAACTTAAAATTTTTATCATTAAACTTAAATAAACTTTTTGTAACGTATTTTATTGATGTTATTTTTTTAAATTTTTAAAAATTTTTAAAAAATATATATATATTTTATTAATTTATTTTAATCAAAAGGGGCACAACCCGATTGCAAAAATCGGTTGTAACCCTTTTCTTTTTTTCCTTTTTATTGTTTGGCTACCACTTGGCAGCCAAACATTGATTATTATTTATATTATTTTTTATTCTTTACATGAATCACATACATGTAGTCATATCCAAACTCCAAAGTTTAGTGATCGAGATTTTAAATTTTAGTATATATGCTTGAGAAAAGTTGAAATGGATGAGAGGTTGGGCAATTAATTCAACAACTTGGTTCAACGGTTGTTAAAACTTAAAAGCCCACACAACATTTATCAGCAACCTAGCTAGTCTAAAATGCAATGATATTGTCCTCCACAAATGAGACCTTATGATTGAGTGTTCCCTTGGCATCTTACATGCTTTCAAGAATCCTAGATCTATGATCAGACGGCCCTAGAAAAAAGTTATTTTTTTTTTGAAATCGTTGGAAATCATGTCCTCAAATCATCTCTTCCGGGCTTAAGCGCAACAGGTAAAATCCCGACTGTCTCAGGTTCTTACAAGAAACACATTTCTTGCATTCGAACTCAGGACCTTAAGGTGAAATTCTGAACCCTATATCATCAAATCACGCCACTTGAAGCCTCAAATTAAGTATACTCGGTGCTTACTGATTTATATGTTGAGTCTCATCATCCTCTAACACATATGGTCAATTATCCATTTGGATAAGATGAGTAACCGAAATGGTTGTTCAGTTATAGACATACAAAATAATTGAGACCATTGGAAGAAGACATGGCAACCAAATCCATATATAGAAAAATTGGATGGTTCGGGCAGGGTTCCACTCGTCACACATGCACTATAATCTAGATTCCGAATATAAAATTTAGAAGTCGATTTTTTGTAGTTTGGATTTAATGTAATTTGATTTAAAAATCGAATTCGGGTATCTGGATCTAGATCGGATTTAACCCAACCCAGACATAGATTTTTATCGGAATCTGATGTGAGGAAAATTGATCTAGATCCATATTCACGAAGACAAAATCCAAACCTAGACCCGAAAATTATCATATTCAATTGGAAGTTTTTTTTTTAAAAAGAAGTGGTTAAATTGACTTTTTAATTGTTATTATTAATTAGGAAAATCGGCCCAGATTATAGCAAATCACGTCGAGCACAAATTTCATAGAATAGCTTAATATATATTTCAACATGATCTCTAAGGTATGTGACTTGGTAGTGTAAGATTTAGGATCTGACCTTCAAATTCTGGATTCAAATCTAGAGAGTGCGTTTCTTGTAAGAGTCTGGGACAACTGTGGATTTTACATGCCTTGCTTAAACCCGGAAAGAGTGATTTGGTGGTAGAAATTCCAACGATATATATATATATATATATATATATATATTATATATATATCACAGTTCTAATATAACATTTTAATTGGAAAAATTATAGACTTCACCACAAGATTTATTATTAATATATATGTTGACGACGGATTTTGGTCTCAGAGCAATATGGGAATATTACTCCCGAGACAATCCTCCATCAATAGTGAATTTGTTTGGTTATGGGGGACCAAAAGCAAACTTAGCAAAAGACAAATAATACACCAATCGACAAGGAAATTTAACGTGGTTCGGCGGATCTTGGTCCGACCTACGTCCACGGGCACAAAAAGGATGATACTTTTATTACTCAAACACGTTTCTCGGCTCTGCTTCTGGTTTTTTACAAGTCTGATGGTAATGATTCTCATCTTGATATTGATTCTCCTTTCTATTCTCCTCCCCTTAAGCATACTCTACCCTCCTATTTATAATAGTGCAGAAATCAGATTCATTCTTTTACAAGGGTTTTCTAGTTGAAACAATTTCCCTTTCCCATAAGGATTCCTAGTCAAAAACTACATTCACTTCCTTTATCATACTAGGCTTACTAGTTTACCCCATGAAAGTATGATAACTTATTATCTTATCTTGTATGATAAAATGCCTTATCTTCCCGAACATGTCTTGCCCTATGCTCGATTTTCACGAGGTCGGTCTTCATTTGGTCGGTCATAATAGTCTTTTGTACTGAGAATGCTGCTGTCGACCTGATAATTGTCCGGTCATCTTGAACTCAAGTGCTCGGTCAATAACCGTAAAGTTCCCGGCCCCTTACTGTTGACTCTTTAGTGGTCGGGTCGGCATTAATAATCTTGAATGAGAAGTGAATTACCTTTTTTACCCCTGTCATGCTGCTTAAATAACATAGTGCCTGAAAACACCATCAACATTTGTCCCCTAGTTCTCGGTTCCAACGAGTATGCAAGTTGGTGCCGGGAACTATATAAAGATGGTGTGCTGATCGTCTTGCTGGTGGTCGCTCCAGAAATCACAGAGAAATTGCCTTCGTCATCAACTAAGTCTTCTGTTTCTATCTTCATATCCTCGGTTATTGGAGATGCTGACCCTATTCTAAACGATTCTCCACCTCAAAGCAAAATTGCTTACTTGGGTCGTTCCATCAGGAGATGAAGTTCCTCTTGTTGTCCAAACTAAAAATGACTCCTCATCTGTAATATATGTACCAGAGGTTTAGAGGTACTGACCCCTGACTGATCCAATCTTGATTGTGAGGAGAAAATTTTGCCTCTGAGCTAACAATGATGTGCTCGGTGGCGTGTGATCCTGTCTCGAGCTGTGATAGATGCTCGGACATGGGGGAATGTTACATCTTCAATCCGAATGACAGACTCGGTGGGACGCAACTCGACCCTGAATGAAGAGAGGCATTTTGGACCTAGGGGAATGTTACTTCCCCAGTCCGAAGGCTGACTCGGTGGGACGTACCTAGACCCCGAGCTGAGAAAGGCACTTGGACCTGAGGGAATGTTACGTCCCCAGTCCGAAGGGCTGACTCGGTGGGACGTACCTCGACCCCGAGCTGAGAAAGGCACTTGGACTTGAGGGAATGTTACGTCCCCAGTCCGAAGGGCTGACTCGGTGCGACGCAACTCGACCCTGAATGAAGAGAGGCACTTTGGACCTATGGGAATGTTACGTCCCTAGTCCGAAGGGCTGACTCAGTGGGACGTACCCCGACCCCAAGCTGAGAAAGGCACTTGGACCTGGGGGAATGTTACGTCCCCAGTCCGAGGGCTGACTCGGTGGGACGTACCTCGACCCCGAGCTGAGAAAGACACTTGGACCTGAGGGAATGTTACGTCCCCAGTCCGAAGGGCTGACTCGGTGGGACGTACCTCGACCCCGAGCTGAGAAAGGCACTTGGACCTGAGGGAATGTTACGTCCCCAGTCCGAAGGGCTGACTCGGTGGGACGTACCCCGACCCCGAGTTGAGAAAGACACTTGGACCTGAGGGACTGTTACGTCCCCAGTCTGAAGGGCTGACTCGGTGGGACGCAACTCGACCCTGAATGAAGAGAGGCACTTTGGACCAGAGGGAATGTTACGTCCCCAGTCCGAAGGGCTGACTCAGTGGGACGTACCTCGACCCCGAGCTGAGAAAGGCACTTGGACCTGGGGGAATGTTACGTCCTCAGTCCGAAGGGCTGACTCGGTGGGACGTACCTCGACCCCGAGCTGAGAAAGGCACTTGGACCTGAGGGAATGTTACGTCCCCAGTCCGAAGGGCTGACTCGGTAGGACGTACCCCATCCCCGAGCTGAGAAAGGCACTTGGACCTGGGGGAATGTTACGTCCCCAGTCCGAAGGGCTGACTCGGTGGGACGTACCTCGACCCCGAGCTGAGAAAGACACTTGGACCTGGGGGAATGTTACATCCCCAGTCCGAAGGGCTGACTCGGTGGGACGTACCCCGACCCCGAGTTGAGAAAGACACTTATACCTGAGGGACTGTTACGTCCCCAGTCCGAAGGGCTGACTCGGTGGGACGCAACTCGACCCTGAATGAAGAGAGGCACTTTGGACCATGGGGAATGTTACGTCCCCAGTCCGAAGGGCTGACTCGGTGGGACGTACCTCGACCCCGAGCTGAGAAAGACACTTGAACCTGAGGGAATGTTACGTCCCCAGTCCGAAGGGCTGACTCGGTGGGACATACCCCGACCCTGAGTTGAGAAAGACACTTGGACCTGAGGGACTGTTACGTCCCCAGTCTGAAGGGCTGACTCGGTGGGACGCAACTCGACCCTGAATGAAGAGAGGCACTTTGGACCAGGGGGAATGTTACGTCCCCAGTCCGAAGGGCTGACTCAGTGGGACGTACCTCGACCCCGAGCTGAGAAAGGCACTTGGACCTGGGGGAATGTTACGTCCTCAGTCCGAAGGGCTGACTCGGTGGGACGTACCTCGACCCCGAGCTGAGAAAGGCACTTGGACCTGAGGGAATGTTACGTCCCCAGTCCGAAGGGCTGACTCGGTGGGACGTACCTCGACCCCGAGCTGAGAAAGACACTTGGACCTGAGGGAATGTTACTTCCCCATTCCGAAGGGCTGACTCGGTGGGACGTACCCCGACCCCGAGTTGAGAAAGACACTTGGACCTGAGGGACTGTTACGTCCCCAGTCTGAAGGGCTGACTCGGTGGGACGCAACTCGACCCTGAATGAAGAGAGGCACTTTGGACCAGGGGGAATGTTACGTCCCCAGTCCGAAGGCTGACTCGGTGGGACGTACCTCGACCCCGAGCTGAGAAAGGCACTTGGACCTGGGGGAATGTTACGTCCTCAGTCCGAAGGGCTGACTCGGTGGGACGTACCTCGACCCCGAGCTGAGAAAGGCACTTGGACCTGAGGGAATGTTACGTCCCCAGTCCGAAGGGCTGACTCGGTAGGACGTACCCCGACCCCGAGCTGAGAAAGGCACTTGGACCTGGGGGAATGTTACGTCCCCAGTCCGAAGGGCTGACTCGGTGGGACGTACCTCGACCCCGAGCTGAGAAAGTCACTTGGACCTGGGGGAATGTTACATCCCCAGTCCGAAGGGCTGACTCGGTGGGACGTACCCCGACCCCGAGTTGAGAAAGACACTTATACCTGAGGGACTATTACGTCCCCAGTCCGAAGGGCTGACTCGGTGGGACGCAACTCGACCCTGAATGAAGAGAGGCACTTTGGACCATGGGGAATGTTACGTCCCCAGTCCGAAGGGCTGACTCGGTGGGACGTACCTCGACCCCGAGCTGAGAAAGGCACTTGGACCTGGGGGAATGTTACGTCCCCAGTCCGAAGGGCTGACTCGGTGGGACGTACCTCGACCCCGAGCTGAGAAAGGCACTTGGACCTGAGGGAATGTTACGTCCCCAGTCCGAAGGGCTGACTCGGTAGGACGTACCCCGACCCCGAGCTGAGAAAGGCACTTGGACCTGGGGGAATGTTACGTCCCCAGTCCGAAGGGCTGACTCGGTGGGACGTACCTCGACCCCGAGCTGAGAAAGGCACTTGGACCTGAGGGAATGTTACGTCCCCAGTCCGAAGGGCTGAATCGGTGGGACGTACCCCGACCCCGAGTTGAGAAAGACACTTGGACCTGAGGGACTGTTACGTCCCCAGTCTGAAGGGCTGACTCGGTGGGACGCAACTCGACCCTGAATGAAGAGAGGCACTTTGGACCAGGGGGAATGTTACGTCCCCAGTCCGAAGGGCTGACTCAGTGGGACGTACCTCGACCCCGAGCTGAGAAAGGCACTTGGACCTGGGGGAATGTTACGTCCTCAGTCCGAAGGGCTGACTCGGTGGGACGTACCTCGACCCCGAGCTGAGAAAGGCACTTGGACCTGAGGGAATGTTACGTCCCCAGTCCGAAGGGCTGACTCGGTGGGACGTACCTCGACCCCGAGCTGAGAAAGACACTTGGACCTGAGGGAATGTTACGTTCCCAGTCCGAAGGGCTGACTCGGTGGGACGTACCTCGACCCCGAGCTGAGAAAGACACTTGGACCTGGGGGAATGTTACATCCCCAGTCCGAAGGGCTGACTCGGTGGGACGTACCCCGACCCCGAGTTGAGAAAGACACTTATACCTGAGGGACTGTTACGTCCCCAGTCCGAAGGGCTGACTCGGTGGGACGCAACTCGACCCTGAATGAAGAGAGGCACTTTGGACCATGGGGAATGTTACGTCCTCAGTCCGAAGGGCTGACTCGGTGGGACGTACCTCGACCCCGAGCTGAGAAAGGCACTTGGACCTGGGGGAATGTTACGTCCCCAGTCCGAAGGGCTGACTCGGTGGGACGTACCTCGACCCCGAGCTGAGAAAGGCACTTGGACCTGAGGGAATGTTACGTCCCCAGTCCGAAGGGCTGACTCGGTAGGACGTACCCCGACCCCGAGCTGAGAAAGACACTTGGACCTGGGGGAATGTTACGTCCCCAGTCCGAAGGGCTGACTCGGTGGGACGTACCCTGACCCCGAGCTGAGAAAGGCACTTGGACCTGAGGGAATGTTACGTCCCCAGTCCGAAGGGCTGACTCGGTGGGACATACCTCGACCCCGAGCTGAGAAAGGCATTTGGATCTGGGGGAATGTTACTTCCCCAGTCCGAAGGGCTGACTCGGTGGGACGTACCCCAACCCCGAGCTGAAACAAACATCGATCTCGGCGGTACACGAGTAGACCCGAGCCTGAAAGAAAACATCTGACCTCGGCGGAACGAATCCAGCCTTGAGTTGATTAACCAAACGGCATCGGCTGAATGAATCCAGCCCCGAGCCGATTATTCAAGTGGCCTCGGCGGAAAGAATCCAGCCCCGAGCTGATTAATCAAGTGGGACTTATTCAGAAGGGAAGTGAATCAACCTTTTGAAACCCTACCGAATCTGGCACGGGCGTCCCCTTACCAGACCAGTGAAAAACAAAAGCAAATCTCTGGAAAATAAAATTAACAGGCGGGGGCGACTTATCGCTTATCCCAAAACAAAACGTTTCGCAAGTATAAACAACAACACGGATGCCTCAAAACAGCGTCCTGTCCGAGGTCTCCAAAACACAATTCTGAATCTTTCAACTCAGTGTCCCGGCGAACCAGGATTTGGATCAGTTGAGCGTTTAAATGGTAAGGGCACATCCTCTATACGTCGGGTCACTGTGGAGCCTGTGTATTGCACGAGGGCTCCTCCTTACCACGCTGGAGCAGGCACACGCTACAGGGGCACAACGCATCCCCGTGCTGCGCCTCTCTTGGATCCAAATGATGAATGGATCAAAGAGTGTCCGGGATACTAAAGGGACATTCCTCCTTAGGTCCGGCATCACTGGAGCTAGCAATCGTCACAGGGGCATCATCATCCCCCGTGCTATGCTTTCCCACGGATCCATTACATCGAGTAAGTGAGGATCAAAGATTGCTCGACATATTAAGGGCATATTCCTCCTTATGTTCGGTAACACTGGAGTAAGCAATCGCCACGGGGGTATCATCTCTCCCCGTGCTATGCTTCTCACGGATCCTATGCATCGAGTATGTCTCTGAATATTCCGAGGACCCCGAGCTAAGAGAGACACTTGGTTCTGGGGGAATGTCCTGTCCCCAGACCAATGAGCATGACTCGGTGGGACGTAACCCGACCCCGAGCCGAATAGTCAAGTGGCCTCGGCGGAACAAGATCCAGCCCCAAGCCGATGACACACAGAGGTCTCGGCGGGACAAACCCAGCCCCGAGCCTAGCATAGATGCAAGTCATGGGGTAGTTACGTTCCAGCTTCGAGAGTTTGATCCTACCCCGAAGGGTTCACGCGCTCCCTCATGCACTTGAGGTTTCCCGTCCGGTTTCACCATGTTATGTCAGAAACATTAGAATATGAATTTAATAGAAGTGGAAGCTTTAAGGTTTCAGTAACAATCTCATCGCAAGTCAATGTATAAATGTCCACCTCCTCCTTCAGTGTAGCATCTAAATCGTTGAGAGCATCTCTGTATTTGCCCCTCCTAAATTCAGTGGAAATTTTGTTTTTATCCACTGACATTCGTTGATTTTCACCTATTATATTCTCATCACCCTTTCTATAATCAGATCCATTCAGTGAACGTGAGTAGTTACCGAGTCAGCTTTGGGGAAAGGCATGTACCTGAATGATATTGGTGGGAGATTTAAAGGGAGCATCATGGGGTTCATGATCCAGCCCTTCACTCGCTGATGGACTATCATCCAATGATGATGATGGTGAGACATCAAGGCCAAGGCCACTGTAGATTTCCGCATTTTTTTGTGTTGACAAGTTGTCGGAACCACTTTGATTCGAACCTTCAGAGTCTTCTGTTCAGGTAAATTCATCTCGTTTACAGATTCATGTCTAGCAGCATATTCCTCACCATGTGAGGATGTGAAGGATATTTCTTCTTTGAAAGGATCATTAATGGATGGTGCCTTCAATGCAGGCAGTGACGTGGAACTAGAAGCAGGTCCAGGTCTCAATGACAGAGGAGCGGCTGATGAAACAGCAGAACTGCAATGGCCATTTTTGCTTAGCAAATTATTTGGAGATTTAGGAGGAGCATTATGGTTATGCACTTTTGGCGGAGACCTCGGATGTAACCAAACAGGAGATCGTTGATAAGTTGGTAAAAATGAACCATATCTACCAAATTTCGCCCCCAAATTCTCTGCTGAAACTCCACCTTCAAAATCTTTCTGAAAGTGTCCCAAAACATGTTGAAGTTTCTCGTCAATATAAGAGAGAGAGATATCAGGGTCGATGCTTGCATCATAATCATCGATGTTATTGTTGTTATTGTTATAAGAGCAAGCCTCTCCTTCTTCAAGCTCGGTCTCTTCCATCTCTCTCCAGTCGATCTATCATGGATTTCATGTTTTCTTCTATCTTTTTCATCCATCCGCTGTTGAACTCCCCGATGATTGGTGATTTCCACCTTCTGCCATCGTCTTACCACGCGAGCTAATTTTCGTTGATTCACCACAGACAGCGCCAACTGTTGACGACTGTGTAGACATTGCATTTTCGCATGTGAAACCCGATGAGGAGTCTTATTGGAGACAACTCCCTTTTAAGTTACGAAAGCCGCGGGAAACGGATATCGGAAGGGGAAATTCAGAATAAAAAAGCTCACTGTCTTCGTTAGTGCTGCGTTCGCTACTTCGTTCGAACGGAAAACAGATTGCGGGTGTTCGTGTCGCGTTCGAGGGAGCGTTCGAACGGTGTCGGTAATTCTGGTTTTGCTGCTAGCCTCACACTCAGCCCATTTAGCTCCCCAAAGCCCAATAAAACACATCCCAAATTAAATAAATAAATATTAAATTAAATATTAAACATTAAAATAAAACATTTAAACCATTTACCAATAAAATAAACAATTACCAACTTAAACTAAAATCATGCCTAAATTAAACAAATCACATACTAATTCAAAATATAATCATACCAAATTAAAATCAATCCTAACCAATTAAAGCCAATCATATATTTGACTTCCTAATCTAATAAGATAATTACCAATATAAAAATTTGTATTCCTAAACCAACACAAATTAAATATTACAACTTCCTAATTTAAAATATTTTGTCCCCCCTCAATCTTGTGTATACATTTCTCATCTCTCCTAATTTGGAAACAAGATCTCTTCCTTGTGAGACAAGGTGAAACCCTAGCCATCTTCTATATAAACAACCCTTAACCAAAGCCATCCGGCCCTGAACATAGAATTCACACCCAAACTCTCTCGAAATCTCTCTAGACTCTCTTTACACACCCAAGACTAAATAAAAGAAAAACACACTTGACATATACAGATAAAGAGAACAAAAGAGCCTCAACCATATCCTCCATAGCCGAAACCACCTCCGTAAACCCCCACACATCACCGAAACAACCACTCATACAGCAACCCTCCACCGCCGAAAATTACCACAAAAAAAACCACACTGTATTACACGCCAAACAGCAGCAAAATCACCTTAATAGTAGCCCAAATCCTTAAAAAAAACAGTAACATAAAAACTGCATAGATAATCTTAAAAATAATCACTTTTAATTGCACTTAGAACCCACACAAACTTGGAATAGTTCATTGAAAACGTTAAAACAGGTGGCCCGTGCAGTGAGCAGCAAGACCGAGGCCGAATAGGAGCAGAACGGAGTTCGAACCGGAAGCAAAACAGCAAGGCAGTGAGCTAGGACGCTGAACCAGTGAACAAGAAAAGTTGCGGAGCTTTACCCCCTTTCCGATCTTCGTGGAACGCGAGTCCGAGAGACGGCTTAAAAGGTTAGACCTGAGGGTATCTTTCACATTTGTTTTCTCTTTTCCGCATTATTTATTAAGTATTACTTGTATGATTGTAATGTTGAAATGCGTGTTGTGGTCTTTGAGTAGATAAATATGCATGAATTATGAGATGTAATATGTTGTGGGTATTGGATGAATGAGAGATGTGTCAACTCTCGCGGTATATCGGATGGAAACCCGGACATAAATTTCATAGCCGATTCCGAATGGACGGTAATATGATCTGTACTCGGGCCACAACTCCACGTACCGCTTGAGTAAACGGCATCATCTCTCTTTCGTTGTGTTGCTTTTTGTTTATTTAGTTTTCTTTACTTGAATTCAATATGTTGCTTATTTATGCATGATTCAATCAAGCGCATGGGCTTAGTGAGTTAGTCCAAAGGTCCTCCATTTGGGAGACAAAGAGCCGAAAAGGCCACCTTTGTGACACTACTTCGCCGCGCCGGTTGATATGTGTTCGGTTGGATGCGAGATACGTTCAATCGGGCATACTTAGTTTGATATTATTGAGTTTATCTTTTATGCATGGTTCAATCAAGCGCATGGGCTTAGTAAGTGGAATGAAAGATCCCTTATGGGGAGGGGTTAAAACCCGTTACCACGATGCTTTGCCGCGCCGGTTGATGTGTGTTCAGATTGGATGTAAGATGTGTTCATCGGGCATACTTGGTTGATAGGATTGGTTCTATTTTTGTATGTGTGATGTGACGCGCATGGGCTTAGTACGTTGGTCTAAAGGTCCTCTCTTTGAGAGATCAAGAGCCCCAAAAGGCCACCTTTACGGCAGTGCTTCGCCGCGCCCCTTTATTTTGTGTTTATGTATTGCATCCCATTTCATGCATCAGGTCAGTGTCCGTTCGAACGCGTTCACGAACGCAACTCGAACGCGCATACATTTTGCCTTATCATGCATCAGGTCTCATTTCCGTTCGAACGCGTTAACAAACGCCATACGAACGTGAGCATTTTGTTTCATTTCCGTTCGAACGCGTTAACAAACGCCATACGAACGTGAGCATTCTGTTTCATTTACGTTCGAACGCGTTAACAAACGCCATACGAACGTGAGCATTCTGTTTCATTTCCGTTCGAACTCGTTAACAAACGCTACACGAACGCACACTCACTGAACTGAGTCCCCTTCATTAGATTTCATGCATAGTTTTCCTAGTAGCTATCTCCACATGTATAAATACAAATATGTTAATGTATTACAATTCATATGCTTATGTCATGATAACGTTTGAGTGTTATTTCTTGCGGTATATCGGATGGAAACCCAGACGTAAATTCCGTAGCCGATTCCGAATGGACGGTAGTGCGGTCTGTACTTGGGCCACAATTCCACGTACCGCTTGGAAAAATGCCCATAGGTGTGCTTGTATGGTTAATATGTGTGCTTATGTTTTCCTGAATATGATATGCAAATAAAGTTGTATGTTCGTTGCTATCTTGATATATGTTAAGCATGCAATTTTAAAATGTGAGATATATGTGAAAATGTGCACATAAGTTTTATTTTGCATATGAGAACTTAGAAGCATGATACTCTTGGAAATAAGTGTTACTTAAGCTCGATTAAATTATTACATAAATCATTTCATTACAAGTGACATAAGTAAGGGACCATTCCGAACCCAACGGTTTGAGGTCTTCCCTTGCGAGGGGTGAGTGCGGCCTTAAATCTTTGTCCCGGCTCACACCGGGTGGCGACTCCATGTTATTTAATCCTTCCCAACTAGGCCGCGAGCCTAGGAACGGCGTCGCCCAGGTCCTGTGTTCCCACAGTCTGGCGACTCCACTGGGGATAGAAAGTTGGCCCCGAAATATTGTCTTGTAATGTCCAGATTTATGTTTTAATTGACCATGTCTATAGTGGATAAAGTGGGGGTTTAATCAAGGGCACTTTGAGGCTAGGTAATGGTTTGATGTCTTCCTTCACTCACTACCTTTCTAGAAGGAAAAGCTGTGAAGGCACCTAGATAGCCATTTACTCGTAGCCTATTGTGATGGACTAATTTGGAGGACTCGTTGTTTATTCCTGACACCAAGCGATAAGAGCCTAAGAGGCTTGGGTATTTAAGTGAGCCTCGCTCCACCTTCCCTCTGGGGAATCTACAACGGGAAATCCATTTGACAGTCCGTCACACAACATAGCTCATTGGCACGTACCTTAGTGTATAAAAAAGGGTGCGCTCATTTGGTTGCTCGAACCCTTGAGTGGGGAGACCTAGTTGTGGGCCATCCTTCGCCGGTGAGAGCCTTTGTCTATACTCTTGCTAACCCACCCATAGACCGGTTTGTATGGTTAAAGTAACAATTATTTCCTTGAGTATGTGCTTGTGGACCATCCTCATTTGGATGCAGTTGGACTATTGTCAGAAATGCGGGCTTGCTGGGCCATTTAAACTGGGGCAAGTTCGTACCATATGACTATTAGGCCCAAAGCTTCTGAAATGTTGATGGGCCATTATGTAAAAATTGTTATGTTATGTTTGCATTATCTTTCTTCTATGCTTGTGTTTTGGAACATCGTCGTTTGGATCCATTTGGACCATTTGTCATGGGATATGGGCTTGTTGGGCCATTTAAACTGGGACAAGAACGTATCTCATAACCATTGGGCCAAAGGCTTCTAAGTGATTGATGGGCCATTTTGTGATTGTGTTCGGAACGTTACCATTTGGATTTAGTCGAGCACTTTGTCATGAGATATGAACTCATTGGGCCATTTAAACTGGGATGGGTTCACTCCTATGACAATCAGCCCGAAAGATTCTAAAATGATAATGGGCCGATTTGCTTGAGAGTTATAATTGATTTAGTATGTTATATATGTTACATACATCTCATGCACCTCATACATACATATATCATGTTAACACTATCTATGTCTCAAAAAGACATCATAGATACGTTTGGGTTAGGGAAGAAACTGTTGGAAACGGCTTTCCTTAGCGCAGCGGAAATGGCTATGTAGTGGCACCGGATCTTTAAAATTTTCTCTGCCTTCTCCTTTGTTGAAGTCGAACTCCACCGAACTCTTGATGAATTTCCTTTGAGATTCTACCGTAGAATCAACCACCCAATCTTCCGAGCTATATCTTGAAACCAACAAACCGAAGTGTGGGCTTCACTCACAAAGATCAACCTCTAATACACTAAGTCTAAAGGTACAGAGTAATCAAGGTAAACAAGACAATTGGACAATATGCAATTTAAATCAAACAACTTTGATAAATGAATAATGCGTTTATAATTATTACAATAATCAATTCCGTTTTACAACACATGAAGCTCTAGGACATAAATCCCAACAGAAACCAGACTCACTAAAAGAACAGTTGAAAGCATGAGTGAATCTGGTAACGAGATGTCCCGTATGGATCAGTTAGAGAATGGTTTTGCAAAGATCACTGAACAGTTGCAAGCCTTGACCGCTACGATGGCAAATATGGCTGTACCCCGTGCTGGGGGAAATTCTGAAAATGTGAGGCGTGAGGAGCCTCCGGTTGGGTTGGGGGATGACATCCCCGCTTTCGATGATGATATGGCTGATTATGCCGCTGAGAGGACAGTTAGGTCCCAGGTGGAGTTACAGAAGCTTCGAGACCAGGTAGAATCAGTTACCCGCAAGATGAAGGGTAAGGACGAAGACTTACTGGATTATGAAGCGATGACTTTTGAGGAAGAACTGCCTGCTCAGTTCAAGATGCCGGATATGGCCAAGTTTAGCGGGAATGGGGATCCGAGGGTCCATCTCCGCCAGTATGTTGCAGTTATGAGTGCAGTGGGCTTATCGAAGCGTCAGGTGCAGAAAATGTTCGGGATGTCGCTCGATGGGGCACCCGTAGTGTGGTATCACAGCCTTGAGAAAAAAGTTAAAGAAGATTGGAAGGAATTGGCAGATGCATTTCTAAAACAGTATGTTACGGACTTGGAGATTGATTTGTCACTCCGAGATTTGGAGAACACTAAGCAGAAGCCGGAGGAGAGCTTCAAAGAGTATGTAGACCGCTGGAGAGGTCAACTTTAGAAAATGCAGACTCGGCCTTCAGAGAAGGACCAGATTAAGATGATTATCAAGGGTACTAAGCCCTCAATTTATGGCAAGCTGAGGAGGATGACCTCCATGATTATGGATTTCCGACAGCTAAGGGAAACTGTCATGGACATTAAAGAATAGGAGGCCGAGAACCGGAAGTTTTATGGCCAGAATAAGAGGAATTTTGGGGGGCATTCTGAGACAAGGCCCACTATTGCCGAGGTTGCCGCCATCAGAAATAGGCAATTTTCCAACCTTGGCAGGCCTCTATCGAAGGTGTTTGAAAAGTTGAAGATGCAAGGACTCCTGAAACCCTTGGAACCTAAACCACTTCCAAGCCCTGTACCCCACTACCTTGACTTAAACTTATTTTGTTACTTCCACCAACAAAAGGGTCACGAAACTGACAATTGCCCTCGCCTTAGGCATGAGATCCAAGACCTCATTGACACCCATAAAATACCTGACCCAGAAAGAGAACAACACAATACACACAGAAATCCCCTACCTAACTATATGATCAACTCTGGCCTACCCGAAACCCTTGTCCTCGAGGCTCTCAACCACTCAGCTTCATTCATTGGGATAAGGGATGACAATGATGAAGAACCATAGGCTGAGGAAGAAGGCATTGCTGTTTCTCCAAGTTTATCTTGCATTTTTAATAAAGACATTGATTTTGTTTGCTTGTTCGGACCTTTTTCTCAACAATAATAAAGAAGTTCATTTCGCTTACTTGCCTGAATCTCCACTTCTCAACTTGCAACATGAGTGCATATGAAAAAAACATTCAATCTTGGTATTAAGATGCTCAGAACACGGGGGATCCTCAGAAAAAGCAAGTAGAAAGGATAAGTTAGCCGTTCAGAAATCGGGAAATGAGGACAGTGAGGTTGTCAAACTTGGAAAGGAATGAGTACATCGAGCCAGTCAACGAAGATAGAATGAAGTAGTTTTTTGCCTAAGGAAGAGAAGACTAGGCAGTCATCAAGAGAATTGATAGAAAACCTAACCCAACGGAATAGGAACTTCATCCATGCATGCATACACGTAACGTATTTTGGCATTCTTTTTTGTGTTTGTTTTGTTTTGTAAATCACAGGTTTCAAACAACGAAAAAGAGAAAGCGTCAAATGCAAGTCAACCAAAAGCAGCGAAAGTACAATATCAGTCTGGGGGCGAGGCCCACATCAGTATTAACATGGGTCAGGGCCCACATCAGTATCAGCTTGGGGATGCGTCCCGGGGTTGAGGCCCACATCAGTATCAGTATGGGTCAGGGCCCACATCAGTATCAGCATGGGTCGAGGCCCACATCAGTATCAGCTCGGGGATGAGTCACAGGGTTGAGACCCACGTCAGTATCAGTTTTGAGGATGAATCCTAAGGCCGAGGCCCACATCATCAAAGATTGGAATGAATCCAGGAATGAATCCGGAATGAATCTTAGGGCCGAGGCCCACGTCGTCAGAATTATAGAATGAATCCAGGAATGAATCCTAGGGCCGAGGCCCACGTCGTCAGAGTTATGGAATGAATCCAGAATGAATCCTAGGGCCAAGGCCCACACCATCAGAGTTTGGAACGAACCCGGGAATGAATCTCAGTTTTGGAATGAATCTGGGAATGAATCTCAGAATTTGGAAGGAATCCAGAGAATGAATCTCGGAATTTGGAAGGAATCCAGAGAATGAATCTCGGAATTTGGAAGGAATCCAGAGAATGAACCTCAGAATTTGGAAGGAATCCAGAAAATGAATCTCAGAATACGGAAGGAATCCATAAGAATAATCTCAGAGTTCGGAACGAATCCAGAAGAATGAATAAGAAATATGGGAATGAATCCAAGGGTCGAGGCCCACATCAACTCAACACAACAGGCGGACCAGGTGACAGCTGGCGAGCCAGGTAAGTAAAAATACATTGCATAGACTTTGATAGGATTGTCATTGTCACACACTGCACAAGTCCCATCAAAGTGGGGGCGACTGTAGGCATTGCATTTTCGCATGTGAAACCCGATGAGGAGTCTTATTTGGAGACAACTCCCTTTTAAGTTACGAAAGCCGCGGGAAACGGATATCGGAAGGGGAAATTCAGAATAAACAAGCTCACTGTCTTCGTTAGTGCTGCGTTCGCTACTTCGTTCGAACGGAAAACAGATTGCGGGTGTTCGTGTCACGTTCGAGGGAGCGTTCGAACGGTGTCGGTAATTCTGGTTTTGCTGCTAGCCTCACACTCAGCCCATTTAGCTCCCCAAAGCCCATAAAACACATCCCAAATTAAATAAATAAATATTAAATTAAATATTAAACATTAAAATAAAACATTTAAACCATTACCAATTAAAATAAACAATTACCAACTTAAACTAAAATCATGCCTAAATTAAACAAATCACATACTAAATCAAAATATAATCATACCAAATTAAAATCAATCCTAACCAATTAAAGCCAATCATATATTTGACTTCCTAATCTAATAAGATAATTACCAATATAAAATATTTGTATTCCTAAACCAACACAAATTAAATATTACAACTTCATAATTTAAAATATTTTGTCCCCCCTCAATCTTGTGTATACCTTTCTCATCTCTCCTAATTTGGAAACAAGATCTCTTCCTTGTGAGACAAGGTGAAACCCTAGCCATCTTCTATATAAACAACCCCTAACCAAAGCCATCCGGCCCTGAACATAGAATTCACACCCAAACTCTCTCGAAATCTCTCTAGACTCTCTTTACACACCCAAGACTAAATAAAAGAAAAACACACTTGACATATACAGACAAAGAGAACAAAAGAGCCTCAACCATCTCCTCCATAGCCGAAACCACTCCGTAAACCCCCCACACATCACCGAAACAGCCACCATACAGCAGCCTTCCACCACGAAAATTACCACAAAAAAAACCCACACTGTATTACACGCCCACAGCAGAAAAATCACCTTAACAGTAGCCCAAATCCTTAAAAAAAACAGTAACATAAAAACTGCATAGATAATCTTAAAAATAATCACTTTTAATTGCACTAAGAACCCACACAAACTTGGAATAGTTCATTGAAAACGTTAAAACAGGTGGCCCGTGCAGTGAGCAGTAAGACCGAGGCCGAATAGGAGCAGAACGGAGTTCGAACCGCAAGCAAAACAGCAAGGCAGTGAGCTAGGACGCTGAACCAGTGAACCAGAAAAGTTGCGGAGCTTTACCCCCTTTCCGATCTTCGTGGAACGCGAGTCCGAGAGACGGCTTAAAAGGTTAGACCTGAGGGTATCTTTCACATTTGTTTTCTCTTTTCCGCATTATTTATTAAGTATTACTTGTATGATTGTAATGTTGAAATGCGTGTTGTGGTATTTGAGTAGATAAATATGCATGAATTATGAGATGTAATATGTTGTGGGTATTGGATGAATGAGAGATGTGTCAACTCTCGCGGTATATCGGATGGAACCCGGACATAAATTTCATAGCCGATTCCGAATGGACGGTAATATGATCTGTACTCGGGCCACAACTCCACGTACCGCTTGAGTAAACGGCACCATCTCTCTTTCGTTGTGTTACTTTTGTTTATTTAGTTTTCTTTACTTGAATTCAATATGTTGCTTATTTATGCATGATTCAATCAAGCGCATGGGCTTAGTGAGTTAGTCCAAAGGTCCTCCATTTGGGAGACAAAGAGCCGAAAAGGCCACCTTTGTGACACTACTTCACCGCGCCGGTTGATGTGTGTTCGGTTGGATGCGAGATACGTTCAATCGGGCATACTTAGTTTGATATTATTGAGTTTATCTTTTATGCATGGTTCAATCAAGCGCATGGGCTTAGTAAGTGGAATGAAAGATCCCTTATGGGGAGGGGTAAAAACCATTAACCATCGATGCTTTGCCGCGCCGGTTGATATGTGTTCAGATTGGATGTAAGATGTGTTCAATCGGGCATACTTGGTTGATAGGATTGGTTCTATTTTTGTATGTGTGATGTGACGCGCATGGGCTTAGTACGTTGGTCTAAAGGTCCTCTCTTTGAGAGATCAAGAGCCCCAAAAGGCCACCTTTACGGCAGTGCTTCGCCGCGCCCCTTTATTTTGTGTTTATGTATTGCATCCCATTTCATGCATCAGGTCCGTGTCCGTTCGAACGCGTTCACGAACGCAACTCGAACGCGCATACATTTTGCCTTATCATGCATCAGGTCTCATTTCCGTTCGAACGCGTTAACAAACGCCATACGAACGTGAGCATTCTGTTTCATTTCCATTCGAACGCGTTAACAAACGCCATACGAACGTGAGCATTCTGTTTCATTTCTGTTCGAACGCGTTAACAAACGCCATACGAACGTGAGCATTCTGTTTCATTTCCGTTCGAACGCGTTAACAAACGCCATACGAACGTGAGCATTCTGTTTCATTTCCGTTCGAACGCGTTAACAAACGCTACACGAACGCACACTCACTGAACTGAGTCCCATTCATTAGATTTCATGCATAGTTTTCCTAGTAGCTATCTCCACATGTATAAATGCAAATATGTTAATGTATTACAATTCATATGCTTATGTCATGATAACGTTTGAGTGTTATTTCTTGCGGTATATCGGATGGAAACCCAGACGTAAATTCCGTAGCCGATTCCGAATGGACGGTAGTGCGGTCTGTACTTGGGCCACAATTCCACGTACCGCTTGGAAAAATGCCCATAGGTGTGCTTGTATGGTTAATATGTGTGCTTATGTTTTCCTGAATATGATATGCAAATAAAGTTGTATGTTCGTTGCTATCTTGATATATGTTAAGCATGCAATTTTAAAATGTGAGATATATGTGAAAATGTGCACATAAGTTTTATTTTGCATATGAGAACTTAGAAGCATGATACTCTTGGAAATAAGTGTTACTTAAGCTCGATTAAATTATTACATAAATCCTTTCATTACAAGTGACATAAGTAAGGGACCATTCCGAACCCAACGGTTTGAGGTCTTCCCTTGCGAGGGGTGAGTGCGGCCTTAAATCTTTGTCCCGGCTCACACCGGGTGGCGAATCCATGTTATTTAATCCTTCCCAACTAGGCCGCGAGCCTAGGAACGGCGTCACCCAGGTCCTGTGTTCCCACATGCTGATTTTGGTCTCAGGGCAATATGAGAATATTACTCCCGAGACAATCCTCCCTCAATAGTGAATTTGTTTGGTTATGGGGGACCAAAAGCAAACTTAGCAAAAGACAAATAATACACCAATCGACAAGGAAATTTAACGTGGTTCGGCGGATCTTGGTCCGACCTACGTCCACGGGCACAAAAAAGATGATACTTTTATTACTCAAACACGTTTCTCGGCTCTGCTTCTGGTTTTTTACAAGTCTGATGGTAATGATTCTCATCTTGATATTGATTCTCCTTTCTATTCTCCTCCCCTTAAGCATAATCTACCCTCCTATTTATAATAGTGTAGAAATCAGATTCATTCTTTTACAAGGGTTTCCTAGTTGAAACAATTTCCCTTTCCCATAAGGATTCATAGTCAAAAACTACATTCACTTCCTTTATCATACTAGGCTTACTAGTTTACCCCATGAAAGTAGGATAACATTATCTTATCTTGTATGGATAAAATGCCTTATCTTCCCGAACATGTCTTGCCCTATGCTCGATTTTCACAAGGTCGGTCTTCATGTGGTCGGTCATAATAGTCTTTTGTACTGAGAATGCTGCTGTCGACCTGATAATTGTCCGGTCATCTTGAACTCAAGTGCTCGGTCATACCGTAAAGTTCCCGGCCCCTTACTGTTGACTCTTTAGTGGTCGGGTCGGCATTAATAATCTGACTGAGAAGTGAATTACCTGTTTTACCCATGTCGTGCTGCTTAAATAACATAGTGCCTGAAAACACCATCAACAATATATATATATATATATATATATATATATATATATATATATTATAGATATATATATATTTATGTAGATATGCATAAAGGACTATATATATATATTATATATATATATATTTATGTAGATATGCATAAAGGACTATATTGGTCGAGATTAATTATGGTCAGGTTTACAGTACACACTTAAGATAACCTAAGCCTAGTTAAGATTCAGTCTAAACAGTAAAAATTAAATATAAAATAATAAACTAAAACTCCGATTGATTTTTCATAACCGAAAAGAAAATGAGTTCACACCTTAAGAGTATATTGTGGAGCATGAGGAACTTTACCATATTATCCTAGTACCTCATATTCAAAGATAGTGAACAGGAGAATATAGCAGATTGGGTAACGAAATAATAAGAAAAACCAGAATATGACAAGACAAGATCTGATAACAAAACTAACATCCAACTAACATATTAGAAAATACATATAAAAATAAAAAATAAATTATATACAACACAAAAAAATTCTATTAAAACTGTTTCTTCAAATTATTTTAGCTCTAAAGAGATATCTGAAATCAAAATAAACTTCAGAAATAACTCTTATTCAGACCTCCAAAGAACCAAATTTCGATCTTCCACAACATGACACTATCAAAATTCTACTAACGAACCACCACAGCAGAAACATATTCAATAAAACTACTATCAAGAGCTAACCAACACAACAAAACAGAAATTAACACATAATCAAATAAAATAGATAATAAAAACTAAAATATTAAAAATAATTTAAAATTATAACATAAAGCAATAGTATATGGTGAAATAACCAATTCTATAATTTTTAAAAATAATTTCCATTAGCTCATATCTTATACATATACTCTCTCAGAAATTTTAATGAAGAACATTAATTGCGTTCAAACGACGTACATTTAGGAGGTGGTATATCATATTTCGGGTGTATATGTCATATCTCTCATAGCAATTGGGTCACACACAGTTGTGGGACCCAGTTGATGTGAGAGAGATGACATATACACCCGAAACATAATATAATTTAGTACAATCTAGTGATTGGTATCAAACTTGACATATATTATTCTGATCAATTTACCTGCACATACATAGATACCTGCATACATCATACATATATAATATATATATATATATATATATATATATATATATATATATATTTGAATCGTTAGAAACTCTGCCACTAAATCATCTCTTTCGAACTTAAACAGAGCATATAAAATTTCCGGCTATCCCAGACTCTTATAAGAAATGCACTATGGATTCTATCGCATGCCCTAAAAGTCAAATCCTGAATTTTACACCACCAAACCACCGCCCCTTGAGGACTTTACCCGCATAATACATGAAAAACAAACACATTTTTTCTTGGATTTAAGAATCACCACTATTTTGTGGTGAGGAGTAGGGTCAGTGGCGGCTGGGTTTTTGTGGTTGAGGGAAAAAAAAAGAAGAAAGGAGGCTGCTCCACCACAAGAACCTAATGATTATAAAATATGAGTTTATGAAAAAAAAAAAACGAATCTGACCCATAGTTGACATCTTTTGAGCTCTCCTTATATTACGGTAGGTGATGACCTCATTCAAATTTTTTTTTTTTGGGGGGAATGCATGCTAAAACAACACAGAATGGCACCACAATTTAAGATTTGAACAAAGATGATTCATATATAAAATAACAACAAATCAATATTAGAAAAAGAAAGACAACAAAAATAAAACACCATTAAATAAAGCCGGTAAAGCTAAGATCCACATTTCCGATCCTCAAATAAATTTAAATTCATGGTATACAGTTACACACCATAGAACGCCACGAGATTAATTTAAGCATTTTCTCAATCAATGTTGACTTTTAAGTAAAAATTTAGTCATATTTCCTATCATTGGAATCCTCCTATCCTGCTATGCGCAATGGTACCAATACCATAAGTATCGAGCTTACCTTCTCTGTAGATCTACAATAAATTAATTTTTTTTCTCTTCCAATTTATTTTCTGATTGCAAACTTGAAATATGAGAATTGAAGAATGTGGATTTAATTTTGAGAACTTATCTGATTTTCACCTTAAAAATAAAGAAAATTCGAAATTGTTAAAATATTGTTTATTTTATAAATTTTCACCTGAAATTTTTTTTTTTAAAAAAAAAATTCAATTTTTTAATATAGAAAATTGATAATTTTTTACAAAAATTTCGAGTGTAAATGATATATTTTTACAACATCGAGTGGAAAATTGATAATTTAAAAAGTATGGTAATAATTTCAGACTTTCGTTATTTTTATAGTTAAAAATTGATAATTTCCCTTTAATTATTTAGGTAAAGTTTGCTGCAATTCTATAAAAATATACGATCTTGGATACATTTACCAACAAGTTTTGTAGGTAATTTTTCAATTATTATGTTAGTTATTTAAAAAATAGTTTTGTAGGAAAATCATATGTTACATCGCCTAACCAAATCATAGATGAAACTCGTTCTGAAAGAAAAAATCAATCGTTTAATTGGCCTGTCGAACAAATCGTTCAATCAGCCAGAAAGTGAGGTCGCCCAATCAGCCAGATAAAACCGAACCCATGAGCGATTGTGTTAACATGATCTGACAGGTTGATAAGTGTGGTTTATACCCACTTATTATGACATTCTCAATTTATTTTGTTATAATTCGAGATATTTAATATGATTTATAATTTATTTTATGTTTTATTTATAGGAGCATTAATATATGGATCGGGGAATATTGCACGTGTTTTGGGAACTTTCGGGAAGACACAGGACACGCAGGCCACCAAAGCGCCTCAAGCTTCTCATACAACTAGCGCCGCGGCGCTAGCTCCCCATACAAAATCCAGGAGCTTAAGCGCCGCGACGCCATCCTCAAGCCAACACAGGCGCCGCGGCGCCATCTTCAAGGCACAATCCAGGCGCCGCGGCGCCAATTGGAATGAAACAAAAGGCAGGCGCCACGGCGCCTTCACAAGATGCAATCTCCATACAATTTCCAGGGGATAAGCGCCGCGGCGCTGCGGGAGAAGAGAAGCACGCGCATTTCAGGATTTAATTTTTAGGGTTTTCAATAATCCTAATGCTACCAAAGACTCCCTGCCTCAACTATAAATATAACAGTTCATCCAACACTCAAATGGGAGGCTAATACAGAGCACAAAACACATAAATACATATTTTTAGAGATCCAAGGAGAGGATTGAAGAGCGACGAGAGGAGATTAAGCGGTAACGTCCGAGGAGGAAGAGATTCAATTCGGGTTTTATCTTCTTTTTCTTTCTTAGAACTCTAATGATTTCCATTAGATTCATGACTTGTTTATCATGTTTTTATCTTTGTCATGAATTACTCCTTAATTTTGGAGAATGATGTAATATATGCTTGAACCTTGTAATTGTTTGTCGATTTTGTTATGAAGTTTTATTGATTTATTTATATTTTTTTGAGTTTAATGCTTCTTGATTGTTGGCCACAATTGAAGATGATGAATGTTTAGAATCTATCACTCGAGAGAGGGGATTTTGAATAGATCTAGAGAATATAACCTAGGATTTTATAGAGTTCGAGAGAATCTGTAGTCCTTTGAAGTCGTTAATATAGAATCACAAAGCGTAATGAGTTGTTAACTATTGGATTTTTATAGAGATATCGAAGTCTATAGTTGATGATATTTTCACTCGGCACTCGAGAGAGGGAGTTGATATTTTAGGAGTCTTGACTTATAAATAATATAACTGAACAATGATTAATTGGCATGACAAATACATAGGTGACAGCTAGGTGAAATCAGGATCCAGACTCTCTATCGTATTAGTTCCTCCTATCTAAATATTTTTATATTTTATTTATTTAATAAAAATCTTATTATTGTTGTCTAAATAAAGTTAGGATTATCAATTGTAGTACTTAATGCGAGTTAACGCAATCCATGTGGGTTCGACACTCTTTCACTGATTTATACTAAAACTTGACACCGTACACTTGCGGTACGATATAAAAATATCACGACAAGTTTTTGGCGCCGTTGCCGGGGATTGTTTGTTTAATTCATATTAATACTACTACCAAGTAATCTTAGCTTTAATTTAGAATTTTTTTTTATTTTTATTTTTATTTTATTTCCTTATTTTGTCTTAGTTTTATTTTTATTTTATTTTTATTTTTATTTTGCTGTTTTATATTTTTTTCTTACGAGGTGAGTTTGAAAAGAACCAATGGCAGATCCTGTTAGTGCACTGATAGCTGAAGTATCGTCCTTCACGACTCATCTAGCAGTATTGATAAATCAAATGAGTCAACCGTCTATTGAAGCTGTTTCTGCTAATGGAATGTTTTTATCCAACAGAGGAGCAGGATTTGAATAAGTACAGTATGTGAACAATTGGAACTTCAACAACTGTAGAGGCAGTCATATGCTTAATTATTATCATCCGAATTTTTCATATGCTGATATGGAGAACATTTTGCAACCTCCTCATGGCTTCAATTATCCAAAAGTTGAGCAGAAACCTTCCTTAGAAGACCTCATGATCACGTTTGTAGCTACAGCTTCAGAGAGGTTTGAGAAGAATGAGTCAATGCTGGATAATATCGAAACACGAATGGGCAATATAGAGGCAAATATGAAATCTTTAGAAGAAAAAATTGAGTTGCTTGCTTCTTCCATGGCCAATCAACAGACATGGGATTTTCCGAGTGATACTGAAGTCAACCCCAATGAGCAAAGTCAAATTATAACCTGTAGGAGCGGAAAAGAGTTTAAAGACACCTCTCAGGACTTAGGCAGTAAAGAAAATGAAATGGTATTTCAGGAGGAAACAGTAACAGAAGAAGAGAACAAAGGTGAATTGATAATGAGAGGTCAATATGAAGAAATCACCTTCAGTGTTTTCAGAGCCATGCCGAGTTCTCAAGGTGATGCAGACTGCCACATAATAGATATAATAGAAAAGAGAGTTGAAACTAGACAGGGTGAATCAGTATTTCAACAGCCTATGAGCATAATGCAACCATGTATAAAGGAAAATTCTTGCAGCTAAACTCGAAACCACTCCCAAAGGGCCGTAAAAAGAAAAAGAAAGGCCAGTTCTCACTTAGAGATAATTCCTGGAAGATTAAAAAGAAAACCGAGCCAATTTTGCCGAATGTGCAGTCCAGAATTTCCAATTGAAGGGAAATCTACATATCCTGGGGGACCATCTATGGATAAATCACCACAGCCTGCCAAGCTATCTTTTTCATGTCATAAGAACCGGTGGATACCAAAGAAGAAAACAGATGAGATTACCCGGTTCACTACTTTTAAGCCACCATAACCATTTGGGTGGTTGCGTCTGGCTGAAGACGTTAAACTTAGCGCTAGCGGGGAGGCAACCCTTGCATTTCTTTTATTATTATTTTCTTTACTTTTTATTTTATTTTATTTTATTTTATTGTGTGCTATTTATTTATTTGCATGTTATTTATGCAGGTAGCACGAGACACACAACGCCCGCGCAACCAAATTCCAACCAGCAAGAGTCTGATCAACTCCATGCACGGTAGTGTTGTTCCTCACTCTTGTTCTTTAATTTTATATTTATCTTACATTGAGGACAATGCAAATTTTAAGTTTGGGGGTGTGTGCATGTTACTTACTTGTTATTTAGTTGTTTAAATTTTGGAAAAAAAAATTTGTTTAAGTCTTTGATAGTAAAGCATAAATCCTGTGATATATTGGTTGTTTATTGGTGAAATTTTAGAAACGATAAGTGCCTAATTTACTTTTATCTGATGCCTTGAATAATTGATCTATGTTAGACTCGTAAGCACTTAAAAAACAGGTTTTTAGCAGTAAGACTTAAGTAGTTGACAATGTGACTAGTTGAAGAAATTACATGTCGATGAATGACCGTTTGCTTAGATATCTATCTTGATTTGCTAGTGTTATGAAGTATGGTATAGCTAAAAAGAAAAATGTCTCTAAAGAAAGAAAATAAACCACCTATAACCGATAAGCGTGAAGCTACCCATGGGCGAGTATTAGGACCACCATGAGGAGAAATGCTACCTTAAAGGGTAGGTGAGTTGAAAAAAAAAAAATGCAAAAATGAGAAAAGAAAAAAGAGACAAGAAAATAAAAGAAAAACCATACCATACCGAACACAAAATAAGGCAATTACAAAGCATAATTGAGATATCTAGGTTGGTTTGACCCATCGATTCTAATTTTTAAACGAAATCATTGAGTTAGCTTACTTAAGATCAAAGCTGTGAATGAACCTTTACACACACACACTTGAGTCTAGCTTAGATAATTTATTCGAGAATTTGGATTCGAGTTGCAATTGCGTACTTTGAATATTCTTTGATTTCATTTATAAGCTTTCTTTGAGGAAAATTTTATGTGCAACTATCGGGACTATCTTTGGTTATTTTTTTATTTGTGCATGATTGTGTGTGAATGACGTTTGTGGGTGTCGTCGCTGTAAGCCCTCACGAGACTATAACTCGTCCATTAGGGCCGCCTAGGGGTTTAAAGGCTTGTTGAATATGCTAAATGCAATCGTGATCCCTACGAAAGTGGCTTAGTTAATTTAGTATTTTTTTTAATTATTTATTTGAATTTAGTTTTTATTTTATCTATTGCTCGGGACTAGCAAAATCTTAAGTTTGGGGGTGTTTGATAAGTGTGGTTATACCCACTTATTATGACATTCTCACCTTATTATTTTGTTATAATTCGAGATATTTAATATGATTTATAATTTATTTTATGTTTTTTATTATAGGAGCATTAATATATGGATCGGGGAATAATTGCACGTGTTTTGGGAACTTTCGGGAAGACACAGGACACGCAGGCACCAAAGCGCCTCAAGCTTCTCATACAACTAGCGCGCCGCAGCGCTAGCTCCCCATACAAAATCCAGGAGCTTAAGCGCCGCGGCGCCATCCTCAAGCCAACACAGGCGCCGCGGCGCCATCTTCAAGGCACAATCCAGGCGCCGCGGCGCCAATTGGAATGAAACAAAAGGCAGGCGCCACGGCGCCTTCACAAGATGCAATCTCCATACAATTTCCAGGGGAATAAGCGCCGCGGCGCTGCGGGAGAAGAGAAGCACGCGCATTTCAGGATTTAATTTTTAGGGTTTTCAATAATCCTAATGCTACCCAAAGACTCCCTGCCTCAACTATAAATATAACAGTTCATCCAACACTCAAATGGGAGGCTAATACAGAGCACAAAACACATAAATACATATTTTTATAGATCTAAGGAGAGGATTGAAGAGCGACGAGAGGAGATTAATGCAGTAACGTCCGAGGAGGAAGAGATTCAATTCGGGTTTTATCTTCTTGTTTCTTTCTTAGAACTCTAATGATTTCCATTAGATTCATGACTTGTTTATCAATGTATTTATCTTTTGTCATGAATTAACTCCTTAATTTGGAGAATGATGTAATATATGCTTGAACCTGTAATTGTTTGTCGATTTTGTTATGAAGTTTTATTGATTTATTTATTTTTGAGTTTAATGCTTCTTGATTGTTGGCCACAATTGAGAGATGATGAATGTTTAGAATCTATCACTCGAGAGAGGGGATTTGAATAGATCTAGAGAATATAACCTAGGATTTTATAGAGTTCGAGAGAATCTGTAGTCCTTTGAAGTCGTTAATATAGAATCACAAAGCGTAATGAGTTGTTAACTATTGGATTTTTATAGAGATATCGAAGTCTATAGTTGATGATATTTTCACTCGGCACTCGAGAGAGAGGGAGGAGTTGATATTTTAAGAGTCTTGACTTATAAATAATATAACTGAACAATGATTAATTGGCATGACAAATACATAGGTGACAGCTAGGTGAAATCAGGATCCAGACTCTCTATCGTATTAGTTCCTCCTATCTAAATATTTTTATATTTTATTTATTTAATAAAAATCTTTATTATTTGTTGTCTAAATAAAGTTAGGATTATCAATTGTAGTACTTAATGCGAGTTAACGCAATCCATGTGGGTTCGACACTCTTTCACTGATTTATACTAAAACTTGACACCGTACACTTGCGGTACGATATAAAAATATCACGACACAGGTGAAGAAAACGGGATACGTTTTCAACGGTTATCAGGAGTGGCAAATCGCAACGTGGAGCACGACTTAACAGTTACCATGATCTTAAGGCACGACTATAGCCATTATAACAAGTGGCAAGTAAAGCAGCAAAGAGTTACAAAACATGGGATTCAACTGCTCAAGTAGTTATCAGACAATTATATTCACCACTATATAAGGTCCAAGTGAAAACTAAGAAGAAAAAGAAGAAATCAAAGACTCTTATGAGCAAATGTAATTTTATTTTCGAAGATAACTAATTAGGATTGTGTGCTTGCGCCAGTTGGAGGCATTTCTCAATAAAATCAGTCACCTTTTTTTTTGGACTTTGTTCCAAGAAATTTGAATCTTACACGCTCTCTTTCTGCATACCAAAATTTGTGCCAATAATTTTTGGCGACCACCGTGGAAGACATTGGTGAAAGGGAATTGAGATACCTTTCAAACTGGATCAAGTATAAAGGAGGTGGGATTGGAGCAAACCATCCAAAACTGCATCCCCGTTATTGTAGAATATTTTGAGGGCTTGGTAGAAAGAAGTCGCTACGAGACCATACGAGTGTTGAATCCTAATATGATACGGTCATTACTTAGCGATTTCACTCAAGATGTGGTTGGACAGGTTGGACTTCATAACAATCATAATATGGATAAGTTTATTTCAACCAGAACTTTGCATTATGAAAATATGGTCAAACACATGAGTGCATTAAATGACTTAATGGTCTGGTGCATGGGTATGTGGGTTTTTCCCCAATGAGATCATGTGCCTCCTAGCATGTTACATGCAGAGGGTAACAATGACCAAAATCACTATCAGTGTAATATATGGTCTATGATTGAGGTTCAAAATGCTGAGACAAGTAATAACATGTCATCACGAAAAGCACATATCATAGGGGGACCCTTTGGAGGAACGCCTCATGTTGTTAACACTCAAAATTTAGGACCAAATGGTGGAAATCCACTAGTTAATGTGATCCTTTATGCATGAGTATTTTCTCAAGGTCTGCAAGGATAATGCCAATATATTAGTCCGCTCATAAATGGGCCATAACCACCAACGATGTCGGATCAGGAAGTGACCACTGGCGTTGGAAAGATTTCGGCCTGAAAAGTCTTCACTCACCGGAGGTGATCGTCAAAGGTGACCGGAGACGGCCGGAAATTGCAGAAAAGACGGCGACGAATCGTCCTCTTCCGGCGGCGCGTGGAGGAGCGTTCGACGTCCGTTCGGCTCGATCTGGACGGATATGGAAAGCTGACGTCGATAGCTACACGGCGGGCCGGCGCGTGGCTGAAGGTGATCGGTGGTGAAGCGGCGGCGGCAGTTTCAAAATTTGGCAGTGAGGGAGAGAGAGTGAGAGAAAAATGAAGGAGAGAGAGAAAGAATTTTTTTTATGCTTCTGCTATCCTCCTCATACGCGTCTCCTTATAAATCCAAACCTTTATTATTTAATTATTTTATTTATTTTCATAAGGTATCACATTTTATATGCGAGAAGAACCTATGGTTGAAACTTTACCTAAGCAACCAAACTATGAGATCATGCATTTTTCATTCAATTAGATTGTTGTTATGAATTATTAACCTAGAACGCTAAACTATCTATAAGCCTCTTTCGATAGTCAGGTAAATAGATTCGGATTAAACCAATTAACTATATGTCTATGTTAATTAATTTAAACTAAATTCATTAAGGTCAGGTTCTAATATTGGCTACTCATGCCCGGCAGACATAAATCTATCCTGTAAGGAAATCTATTCAAAAGAACTAGATCATGCGCTATTATTCCTACGGCTAACCCAAATTTCTTTCATCGAGTTCCTAAGGATTTACCACGATTATTCTATTGTTGGCCAAATAATAAAATATGCAATCAAACACTGAGAATAATAAACAATCACATAACAAACCCAAAAGATTAAAAATATATAACTTAATTAAATATAGTGCTTAAGATCTATTACAACCCTAAATGAATGATTTAGCTACTCATGATAATCAATAAAAACGAGCTAATTATTATTGATACAAAATAAAAACTCATAAAAGATAAACTAGAGAGAAAATGTAATAAATAACTCTCGTTTGCTCCAGCATCAGTTAAAGCATTTGTCCTTACCTTGCTCTAGGCGTCCTTCTATGTTCTAAGACTCCAAAATTGTGTTATGAGATTTGATTCTAGGTTTTGGGATGAACTATTGCTTATATAGGAGGTCTGGGAGGAGGGGGGGTCTTTCCTCATTAAAAATCGAGTTCGGGATGAAGTGAAGTCGCGTGTCGCGATGAGCTTCCAGCGTCTGGACGCACGAGCTGATTCTGAAATTTGGCCCAATTCTTCTCCGTGTTTGCGAATTCATCCCCGCTAAGTCCGTTTGAGTCGTGATATAATTTTAACATGCAAAACATATCCTAAACATATCAAATCACTTATACAACTCAAAATAACACACAAAACATTAAGATAGAGAGATGAGAAATATATATATATATGAACCATTCATCACACTTGAAATACATATAAAAAAACTGCTAACTATTAGATATTTATTTGGTTAAGAGATCGTGAGGCCAGCTAATATTCATTTTGTTAAGAAATTGTGAGGCCGTCTGAAATGTATTGTCAAAAATGTCAAGATTTAATCAACACAAATAAGTAAATAACATGTGTTTTGCAGAAGAAACAAAACGAGTATCATCATTATTAATCATGCACACTTTATAAATTCATTAATATTTAAATAATAAAAAAAGAGAAAATTAGTAAGAAATAAAGGAGACTCCTTAAATTAAGAAACCCACAAATTCAAAAGTAACAAACATCCTAACCATCTGAGAAAAGCAATCAAAGAAAACGAAGAGTGAAGCAAAGAAACTCCAAAGAACAAGGCCAAAAAGGACCTGAATTAAAGCCTGATTAACTTTTTCCCCTATTGTCAAAGTGCAATCCCCTCACGCAAACTAATGGGAAAAAAGCAAAGTAAAAATTAAGATTTTTTTTTAATTTTTTTTTTTACCATAACATAAAGACAAGCGAAAGCAGTAAAAATATTGAAAGAAAACAGATTACAGGAGAGACTGAAAAATTATTAGGAGCAAGCATTCTGCTGCTATTGCTGCAAAGTCTAGTCCTCGTTTCTTGTTTCAAGCCAGCTAGCTAGCTTCAATGTATATATTATTAATATTTATAATAGGGGATTTTCACTTTACCCCTCACTGTTTTTCATATATACCATTTATTCCTATTATTATTATATTACCCTATTATCTCCATTGACCTCATAATTAATACTATCTTACAAATTTTTTTACCCACGTATAATTTTTTTTTTTATTGATATGCTAATTGATAATCTATCAATTTATTATCTATAATTTTATTAATATTTTTATTTTTCAAACAAAAAAATTACAAATACGACAATTTATTATTTATTATACTTTTATATTTTTTTTTACATATTTATTGATAATAAATGCTACTACGATGACATAATAATACATTAATTATCATGTCAATAAATTGATATTTAAAGGTAAAATTATATAAAAAATAAAAACCTTATTTTTTTCAAGTGAGGGGGTAATAAGGTATCACAAAAATATTAGGGAGGTAAGCGGATATATAATGAAAACAACATGGGCATATATATATATATATGAGGCATATCCTTTTCGGTAGTTTGATTTTTTTTAAAAAAAAGGTTTTGAATATGAATCAATTCAGTGACAAAATTAAGACAATGAGTCCATTTATATTTATACTCTACGGGTCGGAAATTGGATATAAATTCGAGACTAATTGAGTATTAATTTTTAATATCCAAAATTTCCATATTCAGATCAAGAAATCCTGAACTCATTCCCAACCCAAAATTGCCACCTACATACAACGATCAACGATCAACGATCCGCTGTTTTGAATTTGGATATTCTCTTAATTTTATCTGAATTTAACTTAATGTTACATTCAAAGCAATAAATTATCTACCACTCTTACATTGAAAGCAATCAACACCTATTTATTTTTATTGTTGATTGAAGTTTTTCTTGTCTGTTGAGAGAGTAGATTTTCCTTCTAAGCTCGGTTACTTTTTTCTTTTTGAAAATTAAGTTCTTAATATACAGGCCGGCTCAACATAATTTTAGGCCTTAGGCAAAATTTCAAAAGTAGTCCTTTTAATTATATTAAAATTTTAATATTTTTTTTCAAAAAATTATTTACATTATTTTTTGAAGAATCTTTTTTGGTTAAATTCAAGATATTATTATGACCAACAACACATTGGTTATATTCGAAATTTGATTGAGATAAGGAGATATACAAAAAATAAATTTTGTGTTTTGCCTATCTTACATTTAAAAAAAAAATAGGAAAAAAAAAAGAAGACAAATTGTTGACATGGACCTTATCTAAAATGATTTAAGATCCTAAATCATAAATTTTTTCATAATTTTTTTCCCAAAAGTGAGAACCGTAGGCCAAAGTCAAGGCTAATCCAGAATCGGTTATGGTTGTTGGAGGAAATTTGGCCTTCAAAATGAAGAAATTTCATAAGTAAATCCTAGTGGAATGTAATCCACGTAGTATTCAATTGTAAACAACCTAAAAGATATATAAAAATTCATTTAAGCAATAATATAAATATAAAACAATTTTAATGGGACAATATATTAAAATGGGGCCATAATTTTAGGAGTGGCCATAGGGAATTTACGTGATAAATGAATGGTTTGTAGAAATTTTTTAATTTTATAATCTTCAACTTCATTTATTATAAAAAGTTAATTGTCATTTATGAATAAAATTTGAATTTAAGAATAAAGTAGGAAGAAATTTGGCATTGATTCGCTTTTTGGTATGTGGAAGGAAAGTAGTAGAAATCATCTCCAAATAAAACGTGTACTCAAGAATATTTGTACTTAACCGACCGAATAAACATACTTTAATCGAAAGAATCTTAAACCCAAATACCGCCAAAACTTGAGAAGCAAACTTGAGTGGATCGCCTCCCAAATCTTTTTTTTTTTTTTTTTTTTTAAGTTTGGAAGGTTTAACGGTATAGAGGTGAGGATCTCACATTGAGTTATGAGTTCAAATACAAAGGGAGTATTTTTGTAAGAATTTGGGATAGTCGGAGGTTTTATCTGTTCCACTTAAGTCTGAAATTAGTGATTTGACAGTGGAATTTCCAACAATTTCAAAAAAAATATATTTTTTTTAAAATCCTATAAATTTTGTGTTTTTTACAACTAAGTCTTAATTTTTTTTTATATATAATTTAATTTTATAAATGAGTAAGTATTATATCGTTAATCTTAATCTATTAAAAAAAACGTAAAACTTACTGGATGAAGATATTGTTATCTCTATTCTTAAAATTGGTCACACCTATTAATTTTTGAGTTTATATATTAGGAGTAACATGATGATATTTACTCAGTTATATGATTAAATTATTTTAAAAAAAGAGAAAGAGAGATATTTATTAAATAGGATAAAATTATAAGAAATCTTCGAATTAGTCCAAATACAGAAGATTCTTCTCATTTAATTCACTCACATGTCAAATGACATAAATATATATTGTAAAATAATGTTATTATAAGTTTATCACTGAAAACACAAAAAATAAAAAAATAAAACATGCTTTTGTTTAATAGAATTTTTTTATGGGTTTTTTTTTCAACTTTAAACTAAAAAATTAAATATATCTCAAAATAATTTTTTATTTTTTAAGAAAAAAATTACATATTATTTATTTACAAATCATAAGCTTTAAAATAAGTATCATTATCGATATGTTCATACCAAAAATGTTAAAAAATGACTCTTATATTTATAAGTTATTGATCAACCATTTTCAAATATTCATATCTATTCATTCGGATTTCAAATCACAATATTTAAGATATTACATACAGTTAATATTATTAACACATACAACTTTCATCAATAAACTTCTCTTAAATTATGTCTTTTAAAATGTCAAAATTATCTCCAAAATCACTGTGGGGCAACAGCCACAACCCACAATCACAATTATATAATAATACAACCACAATCACATAGTCACCGTCATAGTCACACAATCACATTTACACATACAACTTGATCACAATGTCAATCATATATAATTTTCAGTCACATTTTTCGGTGGTAATACAATTATAAATATTCAATTACATTTTCTTAGTTACAATAACGGTCACATATACAATATTCAATCATATTTCTTAATTACAATTATAGTTATAAATATTCAATCGTAGATACAATGTCAGTCACAATTACAATATCATTTTATATATCTAAAAATATATTTAAACATGTACAATTTTTAAAAATCATGTGAATATCTAATTTTTTACATGAATATTTATCTTAAAAAAATTGAAGTCCAACCCAAAAAAACATGCGAATTTTTTTTAAAAAATAATGTATTTAAATAAATAAATAGATATATATATAGTTTGAATGAAGATGAGTAAAATATGGAGAAAATCAATTTAGAATTATATTCTCGGCTAAATATGAAGAATCTTATAAAGTTATGACTATTTATAAAAATTATTAGGAGTTTATATTTTTTATGCATTAGTTAGAGTTGAAAATGATTTTTTTTATTTTTTTATTTTTTTATATTTCTTTAAAAAAAAAAATTAGGACTTGATTGTAAAAAAAAGTCTGAAAAAATATTATCCCTAAATAAATCAAAACAAAACCCCCCCCAGCCAAAAAAAAAAAACCCTTAAAAATTAGTCTCTATTTGATTATATAAACACATCCAATTCATGCTCAGCTATCTCTTTCATGGCTTCAAGTTCTAATATCAGCAACAGCAACAGCAACAGAACCAACACGGCCACCATGACTCAGCCAGCGGCGGCTTACGGGTCAGATTCAGCCACCACCTTTGTTCAAGCTGACCCGTCAACTTTCCGACACATAGTTCAAAAATTAACCGGAGCCCCCGACGACCCATCATCCCCAAAACTCCCAGTCACTCACCCAGCAAAACCCATCACCGGCGCCACCAACACCGCCGCCGCCTCCGTTGCTGGAGCTAGCATCGGCCCCAAACGACCCACATTCAAGCTGCATGAACGCAGGCAAACAGCAAAGAAACTCGAAATCAAACTCAACAACAACAACAACAACACAAACACCTGCAACAGCGTTTACAGCAATGGCGGCTACGAGCTTTGTTTCTACAAACAACAACGTGGTGGTTCGTTTCTCGTGTCTCCGGTATCAACTTTGGAGTTTCTTGCGCAGCGCGTGAGCCCAACTAGGTCTCCACGCGAAGAGTTGTACGCGCGTGGGAAAGAAGAGGAGAGAGCCATTGCTGAGAAAGGATTTTATTTGCATCCAAGTCCATTGAGTACGCCAAGAGGAGGAGCTGAGCCTGAGTTGCTTCCTTTGTTTCCATTAACTTCTCCCAGAAATAATTTTGCTGATAATTCATCTAATTAATAATTAATTAACTAGTCCATTAACTTTAGTATATCTAATTAATATTAATATTTGCTGATAATTCATTCATTAATTTTCATGAATGAATTGTTGTTATTATTAGCTTAATACTAAGTGTTTTCTTGCTCAATTTGGAGTTTTAGTTTTTATTTTTCTTTTATTTTTCTTTTTCATTTTAGTTTTTTAGTTTTTATTAGCAGCCTGATAACGCAGTAATTTTACCAAATTTGCAGGTTGAAAATCATTTTATTATGTTGATCGGTACCTATTCGAGCCATCTCGATGTACCTTATCCTCCCAATAGATTCTTCAGCTTTTTGATGATCAATGTAATTGGATTAGGGTTCTTAATTTCTCATTGACAGTAAATAATAAAAATATAAGAGTAGTTAAAATTATAATTATATATTATCATTAAAAGATAACTAACATATAATCTTTAAAATTTTAGAAATTAGAAGAGTTAAATTACGGAAGATTATTAATTCAAAAAAAAGCTATGTTTCCAACTTTTTTAATATTCTTTCCGTCTCATAAAATTTTTCACACATATTAAAAAAATTAATTAATATAATTAATTTTAGTTATATGTTTTCTAATATATCTAATTTTATTTATTATTTCAAGTATAATTAATTAATGATAGTTTATATTTATTGATAATAAGACACAATAAATATAGAAATATTATACAATTAAAAATTCAATTATATTTTAAAAATAGAAAGTTGATTATAATTTAAGACCCGAATAAAATATATATATATATATATATATATATATATATATATTGAAGCGATTTAAGGAATAATATATTTGATTATATACATCAGAAATGGCATACAAGTTTTTGAGAGTTTATCTTAATATTTTAAAAAAAAAATTATTGACACTTGAATGACGTGGTCAATAGCGTGTAAGCCGATGGTTATTGGTTAGTGTGATGTTTGAATTCCTCTCTTTTAAGGTAAAAAATAATTCTCCAAAGCTTCAGCTTTTTGAAGAGAATTAGGATATAAATTCTTATTTAATAAAATATTAATCATAATTAATAAAAATAAATTCAACACAAAACTCAATTATTCACCTAAGCAAAGTCCTTTTCAAGAAGGGAATAGCGAGGCGGATTCAGTAGCAGCATTAATGCAATGAAAAGCTGGCAGCCGTTGGATCTTAATGACAGTGTAAAACAAGAAGCAATCGGCCACTTTCTCTCATTAATTATTATTATTATTATTATTATTATTATTATTGTACTGCCATGTCAGTGCAGATAAATTATTATTGTATAGCCCCTGCCACAAATCTCTGAGTCTTTTTAGGAGGCGATTTCAAAACCACATCAAATCTTAGCCGTCCATTTTTTTATTCAGTGGGAAAAATCAATAATAACCATCAGGCAGAAAAGAGAAGGAAATCTAGAAAGAGGTTGGAGTGTTGGTAAAGTAACAAACAAGATAGTGGCAGTCGTTGACTTTATTTCAAACGAGTAATAAGTTTCAAGTATGGCATTGATTGACTTTTTCCAATGGTTTAAAAATTACAAGTTACTTTTTGTATGACCATTGAGACTACACTTTGACCATTTTCCATACCTTTTTTAATTTTACATGGGATTGGAAATAAAAATTAGAAATCACGATGTTAAAAAGTAATTTTTACACATGATTAATTTTTATTAGTTTTTGTGATTTTTTTTATACGTTTATTATTCTTTAAAAATATCTGGGTATCCATTTGCCCTTTCGACTATTTTAACCCCCTTTTTAAACCTAACTCTCTTATTTTGGTTAATATTTGATTCCACTTAGGGAAGATTAATTATGAGTAGTAAAACGAATCAACGAATCGAATTTGTATCGAATCCTAAACGAATCGAATCAAAATATGATGAATTCGTATTCGATTAATTTATTAAACAAATCTTCATATCATAATTCGTATTCGATTCGTTTATTTACAATATTTTTCATAAATATATACATATGAAATATGTGATTAATATAATTACTAAAAATACATCGACAAATATTCGATGATATTATTTTTCTATGATAATTAGCCATAATTTCTCGAATCTTAATTGAAAAATAATAATAATTAGTAAAAGAAAATAATAAAGCGAGTCATAAATGAATTAATGAGCTTAAATTCGTCACTTGTGCGCGTTGTGAGGGCATAACGACATAGTTATCATATATTTGGGTATAGGATACTCATGCAAGTGTAATAGGAGGTTGTGTTTTACCGATGGTACGGGAAACAGCTTCGCTCTGGATAGACCCCCTCGGAATTCCATTGGTAGTATGACTGTGTGTCTATGGAAATCCGAAATCAGGATAGGTGTATTTGGTCTTAACCTGAGACTTGCACCGCTAATACTTGCGACAATCAATATACTTAAGTTGCGGTCGTCCAGGGCTTTAACAGGTTATGTGTACGCCAATGCTGGGTATATTGAGAATCGTAGTGTGTTGGGTGTGATGTCAATATGGAAGTGTCACTCCAGTCATATGGAGATGATTGTCACGTAGGATACGGTGCTAGTACTCTTAAGTACTGCAGTCATCGGGATAAAATGACAAGGTCATGTTTATCTGATTATAGAGACTAGTTACCAGACATCCGAAATGTGCTTCGTACGGGGCATACACAATTCCAGCCCCAGGCCTAGCACGTGATCATCCGATACTGGACAGAAATACGCAATACTACGTATACTACGCCTGATATAGATCATTTATTCCTGTAAGGATATTTCCGGAGAATTGGGTAGGCATGACGCTTTGCTAGAGGCCAACCTTGTCTTGTAAATCGGTATAAACGTAGTACGAGGTACGTACGTGTTCGGATAGTCCGACGACCGAATTTACTGCCAACATATCCGGGGATCTCATGGGTCGCTTCCCAAAGATTCACCGATGACGTATGACTCGCACTTTAATTAATCTGGGATTAATTGCAGAGATATTTTATCTGGGATAAAATATCATTTAAAGAGAGATAACGATTAATTTGGAATTAATCGATAAATTAATATATTAGATATATTAAACGAAATTGGATTTCGATGCGGAATTAAAATTAGATTTTAATTCGGGCGAACGAATTAATTTAGAATTAATTCGTTAGCGATGTGAATAGTAATTATGCTTGGCATGATTATTTAATTAAATTAGATTTAATTACGACGCAACGGAAAATTCGTTAATTTGGAATTAGCGAACCCGAGCCCGGGATTATTTGCGAGCGCATTCGTATTTCGAATTCGAGTGCGGCACGTAAATCAAATCAAGCGTCAAATCGCTAGTCGCATCTAGCGTCACATCATTCGTCAATCAAGTGATGGATGTCTTTCACTTTGAGTGATTGACGCTAGTCACTATTCATTGATTGATGAAAGTTGATGTGAGTTGATGTGTGCAGTTGGCATTTATGGCTTTGGTTTTTGGAGGCAAAATTTGGTATTTGTTTTTGGAAAATATATTACCATTTTTTAGGTAACAAAAACCATTACACATTTATCTCTCTCTCTCCTCCATTTCTTTCTCCTCTCACGCCCATGGTGGGCAGTTCATGCTTCTATTTTCTGTCAAGAAAACCGAGCAATGGGAAGCCAAAAGTGGTGATTTTTGTGGCAAAAACCACAAGAGCTAGCACTCCGAGAGACATACGAAGGTGATAGGGAAGTCCACCCATGAGCCGGGAATCGTTCGACGAAGCTTGGAGCTTGACGAAGGACCAAAACCGAGCCAAAACAGAGGAGGCAGTAGCAGCCACTGCCGAGCAGTCCACTGCAACCAGTGAGCAGAAAAGTTGATTTTGTTGCCTCCCGCGTCGCTCAACCGATCAATGTGAGTATTCCGCAACTTCGTTGATTTGTATTCACACATATTTCATGCTTGTTTATGATCTTAGGACCTTAATAGAAACCAACAATGACATCTACAGCAAGGTTTGAGCATGAAAAAATTTAGGGCTTAAAATTTGGGTAATTTGTATTTGAGCATGATTTGAATGAATTGGATGTTTGAGTATGCTTAATACATGTTTAATTGAATATTGATTCGATCAATTTCATGAATTTGTGTTGGAACATTTTTCCCCAAATTGAGTAGGCTTGGCCGAATGAGAATTGCCCTATTTAGTCTTGGATTTTTTGATTTTTGATTCATTGGATGAGTTAGAATCATTCGGGAAATGTTGATTGCAGATTTAATTTGATTGAAACCGAATTGATTTGAAAATCCCACTTGGCCGAGACTTTGAGCATGTAATTATGGGTTTGATTTTAATCAAAATGTGTTGGACATGTGATGATGAAAATGAGCATGATTAATTGTATAAATTGATGTTTTAGAAATGTTAATTTGGGTGATTAATCATGATATACACTTTAGATTAATTAAATGTGAAATTGGATTTTTGTGTTTAATTATGTTGGGCCTTAAAATTGGATTTGGGCTTTTGTGTTGTAATTGGGCTTATTGGGCTTTGTTGTACAAAGTTGGGTTTATGCTAAATTGGTTGGATCCAATTGAGCCCAAAACCGCCTCCATAAAGCCCAAATGCGACTTAATGGACCTTTAAAGTTTAATTGGGCCTAATGGGCCAAAATTGATTTCTAGGCTTATGGGGTAATTCCCGGATTGGATTTTGGTTATTCGGTTTGACCCGAGTTGACCAAAAGTCCACGCCTTAAGAAATTAATTAAAAGCCCATTGGACTTTAATTAAATTGACGTTGGACGTTAATCGGGCTTTGAGACCCGTAACGATTAAATTTGGAATTTAAGTCGTAAAAGTTCGTTAATAAAGTGTAGTGTTTAATTTGGAATTAAATAGTGAATTAGAATTAACTTTGAGTACTTATTCGCAAAACGAGTTTGACTCGCACAAAATCAAATCGTTGTTTGAACATTGGATGATCACTAATTATCATATTAATTAATTTGATTAGATTGATTGATAACATGCTTGTGTGAATACATGGTTGCGATGCATGAATAATGTATATCGGATGGATATTAGATGGGTGAGACAATTTTAGAAATTGTTGTAATAAATTTGATTTATTAATTGGACCTGCGTGTCTAGCCTTATCACCTCCTTATTCTTTGTATTCTCTTCTCACCTATTCCCCTCAATGTAAATGAGGTTTCTTTAGAAGTGTAGTGTAACAGGTAGAAGTAATACATGTGCTAGCGGGAGAGAGAAAAGGGAGAGATTTGATCTAGGATCAATGTGTAAAGTATCCATCCGCATATCATTATTATTTTTTTATACGCGCTTTATTATGTATTTAGAAATGCATGTTTAAGGGTGTATGATGATGAGACCTTAACAAAGATAATAAATTGGTTGCCAATTTGCACTCGCAAAATATTAAGCGTATTTCCTTCCATTGAGTGATTCTTACTCAAGATCCGAGACTGGCATTGGCTTGTTGGCCAAAGTCAAGGCCTTTGTCCGTCGAGGATGTGTTTGAATCACGAGAGCTTTGTTCCATATTGGTGTCTTGTCCAAGTTTTGGTTTGTTGGCCAAAGTCAAGACCACTTCTTGTCCATCAACATTGATTACGAAGCTTTCCATGGTCAATGGGTCGCGCTTAACTGGGATCACTAAGTTTGTTGTGCCAAAGCCAAGGCTTAGTAGATTCAGAGGAAAAAGGTTAGGTAATACATTGGATGTATTGGCATATATAAGATATATGTTTCGGACTTGGATGTCCCCCTACCGGATCTAGGAATTGGATTGGATCCAATCGATCTTAGATATCTACCTAGTTAATTATCATACAATTTGTTGGGCAAAGTCAAGATTGTGTGATATTTAACGGGATCCTAGCCCACTAGGAAACATGGTTTCCTGAGTACTCGACAGAGGGTTAGAGGCTCGCCGAAAAATAGTGGGAGGCAAGAATTGAATTTGCAATACTCGTTTAAATCAAATATCATTCGTCTTTATAAATTAAATGTTAGTTGGACTAATATTTAGATGTTATTTTAATAAATAGTTGGATTATATTCAAACTATTCATTTATAGTTGTTTTTATAATTGGATTATAATAATCAATATAATTGATTTTAATCTATTAAATTATAGTTGATTAAATAGTTGGACTATTGTAATCATTATAATAAATAGTACCTAAATCGTTGATTAAATAGTTGGACTATTAAAATCTAGATAAATTGAAAGATTGACATTTAAAACATAATCCTAGGGAAAATGTATTTAAATGGTTTAATTTTAAAATTGGGAATTAAATTTCAGGATGGTCCTGGAAAAATAATAAGTTACTTTATTTGATAAAATAACATATTATGCCTAAGACCGGAGATAAGCAAATAGTAGAGCATAATCTTTGGAAGATTTATGTAATGATAACTTAAGTGCTTAATCTATTATACTTACCGCAATAGACTCCTTGATTTCTTTGTCAGAACTAAGGGTTAGATCCTTAAAGTATGATAATGAAATTGAAGGATCTTTATAAATCTATACTTAGATTTTAGAAGTACTAAATTGCAATATTAACTCTTGGAGGGATAATGACTATTCTCAAGGAGACAAAGTCAAACTTTGCAATAAGGCAAGTAGCGCTAGTAGCACCTTACTTCGATATTGTAGAAGGCCGAGGCTAGGCCAAAGGCTTCTGGAGTGTTGAAAAGGCAAAGGCAAAATCATTATAATCTTCTGGGAAGATAAATGACATATCCCAAAATGTCTGCAAATTGTGGCAAACGGTATCGCGGAAGCGTGACTGCCGTTTGGACAAAGCAGACATGAAGGAATTGAAGAATGAGCAAGGCTCCGACTTCAAATGTGTTAGTCATAAATATATTCACTACTAGTATTAAAATTGGATTTTAGATACTTAGTGTGATATATATATATATATATATATAATATATATATATATATATATATATAATATATATATATATATATTGATATTCAGAATCTGCTATGAGCAGGATACTGACTTCAATTGAGATTTATCTGTGAATTGGAAACGGGACGAAAGTCGCTGTTTTAACCGTAGATACCTAATTTTAGGCACTGCCCTCATATGTGTACTTAAATTAGGGAACTGTTATAATGTAACTAGTTTGACTAGAAACATTATCTCTATATCAGTGTTTAACTCGCTGCGGGTGAACCTTTATATTCTAGAACACTAATGTGTTTTATTATATAAAGATGATATTGAGATAAACACATTAGATGTGAATGACAGAATTTATATTTTGAATATAAATAATATCTCAATCATATAACATGACAAACAATAGCTCAAACTGATTTGATCAGAAGAAACTAATTGTGGCATTGTTGTCTGGAACGCAATTAAACAAGAATCGTATATCCGCACTTTTGAAGAGTGGGTACTTGGACTGTTTTGATTCTATTCAAATAAAGTCTACGAATCTAGTTTATTGGGCAAAGCGCCTAAAACACTATTTTCTTGGTAAAAGTGTAAATGCCACCTATCTGTAAGCCATAGTTCATAATGAAGCAAGTGGGCCCATGTCTAGCTAGGCTAGATGTGGATATGAATATTTCGTGACCTTTACGGATGTGGCATCGCGTAATGGTTATGTGTTTCTTTTGAAGAACACAAATCGGAAACTTTTAGAATTTCGACACGAAATAGACAAACAGATCGGCTAAAGTTTTAGATCGTCACGGTAAGACCGTAATGGAAAATACTTAAGCAATAAGTTTCTAATATACTGAAAGAGTAAAGTATTCTTTCAAATGAGGACTCCTCCCGGAACACGTCAGTTTGACGATGTGTCCGAACTGAGTAACTGAATTTTGTTGGACATGATAAGGTTAATCATGAGTCGCTCTGAGCTACCATTTCCTTCAACGGATAAGCTTTAAACAGTGCAAGAACTTATTTTGAATAAGGTTCCATAATAATCTGTTTGACAGATTTCATATTAGATATGAACGAGAAAGAAACCGGGTTTCTCATTCCTGATAATTTGGGTATGCTAGGCATGTGTTTGGATGATACCAAACTAGAACCCAAATTGGATAAGTGTCAATTGTAGGTTATCCTAGGGATACCAAAGTATAGTACTTATACAACTCACAAGAGAACAATTAGATTGTTGCTCACCATGCGGTTTTCCTAAGAGGAATACCGATATGCAGTGGTAAGTGGGAGGATAGTAAAACTCGATGAAAATTGGAGTAATACTTTCCAAGGCACCGATTCCTAATGGAACATAAATAGTTCATCAAGGATGAAACTATACCATTAATCTTCGAATACACAAGAACCGCGTAAGTCGGAGAGAGTCAGAAAACAACCTGGGGTATGGGTTTCTGATCTCACCTCATAAAAATGTCTATCTTATTGAGGAATACCAACTGACTACGTATTAGGAAGTGATACAAGGTATCGACTCCCTATTGTGACAAAGTGTCATGAGTCCGAAATGGATTCCATGTATAATCAACTTAGTTTGGATACTAGTTGATGTACCACAAGGCATTGTGCCTATTGGTACTTTATAAGTCTTCAAGGAAGATATACATGGATGGCAACATACCAACGTATAAAGCTAGGCTTTTAGCGGAAAGGTATCTGTGGACAACAGATGATGGGCGACGCTTTTCTGGGCTCGCGGCCTAGTTGAGAGTACGAAATAACATGGAGTCGCCACCCGGTGTGAACCGGGAAAATGAGATTTAAGGCCGCACTCACCCCTCGCAAGGGAAGATCTCAAACCGTTGGGTTCGGAATGGTCCCTTACTTATGCCACTTGTAATGACAGGATTTATGTAATAATTTAATCAGGCTTAAGTAGCACTTATTTCCAAGAGTATCATGCTTCTAAATTCACAGGTACAAAATAAAACTTATACATACATTTCACCTATATCTCACATCTAAGAACACATGCCTGAAAATACCTCAAAGTAACAACGAACATACAACTTCATTCAGCATATCATATTCATGAAAAACACAAGCATACATAATAACCACACAAGCATACATGTGAGCACTTTTCCAAGTGATACGTGGAATTGTATCCCAAGTACAGACCGCATTACCGTCCATTCGGAATCGGCTACGGAATTTATGTCTGGGTTTCCATCTGATATATCACAAGAAATAATACTCCAAAGTCATC